>CM024194.1:61541159-61728099 GCA_013435755.1 Amphilophus citrinellus | reverse complement strand
CCGAGCAACTCGAGCGCCCGAGGGTCCCGCTCAGTCCGAGCCGTCTGGGGTTTCCGCTCAGCCCGAGCTGTCCGAGCCCGTGTGGAGGGTTCCCGATCTGTCCGCGACTGCGGTCCTGTTCGTCGCCCGCCGCCTGGAGCGAGGTCGCTCTCACCTCGTCTCGCCGCACCGCCTGGAGCGCGGTCGGCCTCAGTCTCGTCGCGGCCGCCGTGCGAGCACCCACCTTTCACCCTCGTCGCCGCCCCGCCTGGAGCGCGTCGGCCTCAGTCTCGTCTCGCCGCGCCGCCTGGAGCGAGGTGGCCCCCAGTCTCGTCTCCTCGCCCCCGCCCAGCCTGGGAGCGGTCGCCCTCAGTCTCGTCGCGCCGCCGCCGCCTGGAGCCCCGGTCGGCCCCCAGTCTCGTACGCGCCGCGCCGCCGGGACGCGGCGGCCCCCAACTCGTCTCCCCGCGCCACGCTGGAGCGCGGTCGGCCCCTCGCCTCGTCTCCTCGCCGCCGCAGCCTGGAGCGCGTCGGCTCTCAGCCTCGTCTCCTCGCCGCGCAGCCGCTGGTGCCCGCGGTCGGCCCCCTGCTCGTCTCCTCGCCGCCGCCAGCTGGTGCTGCCAGCGGTCGGCCCCCTGCCTCGTCTCCTCCTCCATCGCAGCCGCAGCGGTGCACGCGGTCCGGCCCCCTGCCTCGTCTCCCTCCTGTCCACGCCGCCGCTGGAGCTGCGGTCGGCCGCCCTGACAGGTTTGAACTCTGCCTTTTGCTTGGCCCCTTGGCCTGGGCGGCCCCCTGAACTACGGGACTGTGTTTCCCCCTGGCCGCTCTTTGTTTTTTGTTTTTGTTATAGCTCCTGAACTATTCCTTGTTTTGCCCCCTATTTTTGGACATCGGAGCTCTCCGGCCTTGTGCCGTTGCTTTGTTGTTACATCCGTTGGTTTTTTTTTCTCATCCAAGTGTTTTGTTCCTGTTTTTGGACTTTGTCCCTGGCCTCAGGCCCCTGCTGTTTTGTTCTGACCTTGTGATGTTTGCCTTTTTGCTCCTGCCTTTGGTTGCTCCCTGCCTGGTTTTGTTTTTTGTTCCGGTCCCTCCGTCCTGGTCCCCCGCCCACCGCTCCCCTGTTCTGGTTTTGTTTCCTGTTTTGGGCCGTCGGGTGCCGGCCTTTGCGGGGGGGTACTGTCATGGTCCTGGGCCGTTTGCCCAGCGTTTTGTGTTTTTAGTTTATTTTCCCTGAGTGTGTTTAATTCCCAGTTGTGTTTTGATGTTCTTGTTCCCTTTGTCTCTGTCTCCCCTGCTCCATGCTCTTGTTTGTTTTGTCATGATGTCTTAACCCTGACCTCCTGTGTTCTCATGTTGAGTTTATTCCATATGTTGTGACTAGTCTGGTGTCTCTGCCCCGTGTCTGTGTGCCAGTCCCCCGTATGTAAGTCTGCGTGCACCTTGGTTAGTCACTTCCTGTATTATTTTGACAGTCGTGTGTTCCCTGGTGCTTTGTATTCAGTTTTGCGTTCCCATGTTATTAGTTTCATTTGCTTCACCTGTTGCTCCCTGCTGTTCTCCTCTTGCCCAGATTACCTGCTGTGTATGTTAAGCCCTCAGTGGTTCATCTGTTCCTTGTCGCGTCGTTGATGTTCCTCCGTCTGATGTTACTGCCTCCAGTGTCCCCTCGATATGTGTCTCCCTGCTCCTCCCCGGTTTCCTGGTTTAGCGTCTTCCCATGATAGGTTTTGTTTTTTGGATTCTGTTATTTCCCAATAAATCACTTTAAGTTCACCCACTCCTAATCCTGAGTCCTGCGTTTTGGGGTCTACCCGCTCCAGCCACACAGCGCACCATGACAGCAGGAGCTGTCTGTGTGTGTGTGTGTGTGTGTGGGTGTGTGTGTGTCTCCTGCGTTATGAAAGGAAGTGGAATGGTGTTATGTGTTGGAAATGTTTTGTTGAAACCCTTTGTGATAATTGCTGCTGAACAGTGATTGGAAATAAAGGTTTATAAATGTTGTGTTATTACTTATAATAGAATACACAATACATGAGCTGCCCTTATGGTCAAAAGCTATGAGCCTTTTGTGAAGGACAAATTCCATGAGCCTTCACAAGAGAGACGTTTTATATTCATTTTTCCCTGGGGACTTTTTGGTAGTGTTATTACCTGTCATTAAAAAAAAAAAAGAGGAGAAAAGAAAGGAGAAGTCCTTTAACTGATTCTCATCAAGCCCCACCTATGAGCCCCAATCATACAGATTGATATGTATTCAAGCATGAACACTTTGAGGGTGAGAGGTGTTTTAAGAGTGAAATAAACTCTTCTTCTTGAAGAAATGAACCTTTTTGTCGTATAGAGTGCCATATGGAAAAGAATTTTAATGTGAAGAAATTGTTTTAAATGTTAAACTAACCTTTGCCCCTTCTCTCCTTCTTTTTGCTTGAGTGAGAGAGAGAGAGACCAAAGGGGGAGAGCTGAGTTGATACAACCCAGATGTGGCTGGCGACTGATTAAGGAGAGTAGTCCTGCGAACTAACTTCAGCAAAGGCAAGTGTTTGTTTCTTCTTGTCATCCTTTGATAAAACACGACGTTCTAAAACTCTTTAAATACATTTTTTTGCCTCCTTTATAACTATATAGGTGTGTACTTTGTTTTGGTGTTTTATACAGTATATTTGCTTTCATTCTCTAATGCAGACTTGGCAACAGATTGACCATACACTGTAGTGAAGACACAATTTCAGTTGAAATTTTGTTGCAGTTATTAAATGTACATAGGTCTTGAGCTTGATTTATCTTGGTATTGTGTTGGAGTATTTTTGGGTGTCTGTCAGGTTTCCCGCTGGTGCAGGCAAGGCAGAGGACCCCAGGTGCAGGACTCAGAGGCTAAGCGTACTTTAGCTTGGAACTTTATTTAACAAAAGGTCTGGGCGGATGCCAGCAATACACAAAACTAAACTTGAACATAAGCATAACAATGGACATGGCATGAAACATGGAGCACACAGCAGGCAGTGCACAACACTAACCCTCGGACGACAAGGACGCGACAAAGAACAAAGCAAAACCCAGGGGCTTAAATACATACAGAAGGTAATGGTGGGTAACAAGAAACAGCTGGGGAACACAGGGGCACAGGTGAACAGAATCTACCTAATAAACAAGGGAAGCAAAACTAGACAGGACACACAGGGAGTACTAAACTATCAAACTAAAACAGGAGTAAACAAAGACACCAATACAGACTAAGCACAAACCCATAACCAACTGAAGACCCACACGAGAGAAACCAAACAAAATAATCAGAGATAACAAAACATAACCAAAAGAACACAAAGCACTGGGCCACCGGCCCAGGATCATGACAGTACCCCCCCCTCAAGGGCCGGCTCCAGACGGCCGCAAGGAAAAACAAAACAAAAACCCCAACCAGGGCGAGAGGCAAAGTCCAAAAAACAAACCAGTACAGAAACAAAGCGGCAGCATAAGGCTGGAAAAGGAGTCCAAAAACAAAACATGGGTGACAAGGCACCCCAAGACCACCATTCAGGGGGCCTGCCAAGGAAACCACAAGAGTGGCAGCTCAGTTCTGGGGGCCGCCCGCGCTTCCAGCAGCGGCGGCGACAAGGACGAAGACGAAGAGCAGGAGGCCGACCACGCTCCCAGCGGCGGCGGAGAAGACGTGGACGTGGCGTAGCTTGAGGCCGACCGCGCTCCCAGCGGCGGCGGCGAAGACGAGACGTGGCGTGGCTTGAGGATGACCGCGCTCCCAGCGGCGGCGGCGAAGACGTGGACGTGGCGTAGCTTGAGGCCGACCGCGCTCCCAGCGGCGGCGGCGAAGACGAGGACGTGGCGTGGCTTGAGGACGACCGCGCTCCCAGCGGCGGCGGCGAAGACGAGGACGTGGCGTGGCTTGAGGCCGACCGCGCTCCCAGCGGCGGCGGCGAAGACATGGACGTGGCTTGGCTTGAGGCCGACCGCGCTCCCAGCGGCGGCGGCGAAGACGTGGCGTGGCAAGAGGGGGCTGCAGCGCTAGCCAAGGGGGCCAATATTACAGGAACTGGGGAAACTGGGAAGATTGAAGGTACTACAGGGGCTGAGGGAACCTGAGCAGAGGGAGAAGAGGGAACCTGATTAGGGGGGACCTGAGGGATGAAGGGGACCTGAGTAGGGGGGACCTGAGAGACTAAGGGGACCTGAGCGGCTAAAGCTAAAGGTGTAGGGACTAAAGCTGAGGGGACTGAGGGACCTGGGGGGACCGAAGACACAGAGGTGACCAAAGGAACTGAGGAGGGACCAGAGGGGACTGATGGGAGTGAAACTAAAGGGACTGGGGCCGAGGGACCAGAGGAGGGGCCTAAAGGGACCGAAGCTGAGACTGAGGGGACCAAAGGAGCAGATGTGGGGACTAAGGGGACCAAAGGAGCAGATGAGGGGACTGAGGGGACCAAAGGAGCAGATGAGGGGACTGAGGGGACCGAAGCTAAGACTGAGGGGACCAAAGGAGCAGATGTGGGGACTAAGGGGACCGAAGCTAAGACTGAGGGGACTGAGGGGACCTGAGCTGAGGAGGGAGCTAAGGGGACCCGAGCTGAGGAGGGAGCTAAGGGGACCCGAGCTAAGGAGGGAGCTAAGGGGACCTGAGGGACCGAGGAGACCCGAGGGACCGAGGAGACCCGAGCTGAGGAGGGCGCTAAGGGGACCTGAGGCACTAAAAGGTCTGAGGAGACCTGAGGCACAAAAGCAGAAGGTGTAGGGACTAAAACTGTGGGAACCGAAGCTGAGGCTGAGGGGGCCGAGGGACCTGAGGAGGGAACCTGAGGGATTGAGGGGACCAAAGCAGAGGGAGCATAAGGGACCAAAGGAGCTGATGAGGGGACCGGCAAAACCGAGGGGCCTGAAACCGAGGGGACTGAAGTTACAGAGGGAACCAAGGGAGCAGGAGCTAAAAGGACTAACACATGGGGGGGCAAAACTGAGGGGTCAGCTGGAGAAGCCAAGACTAAAGCTGAGGGACTCGAGGGAACAGAAGGGATCAAAGGAGGGACCAAAACTAAAGCGGAGGGGCCTGAAGGGACCGAAGCTGAGGCAGAGCGAGGGAGAGCTACAGGGGCTGGAGCTGAGGGAGCTGAGCGAGGGAGAGCTACAGGGGCTGGAGCTGAGGGAGCTGAGCGAGGGAGAGCTACAGGGGCTGGAGCTGAGGGAGCTGAGGGAGCTGAGGGAGCTGAGCGAGTGAAGGAACCTGAACGGGGACTGAGGCTAAAGGGCAGGCTGAGGGAGCAGGAGCTGCTAAGGCTGTCGTGGGTACAAGGGAACGTGGTCGTGGCTTGGGGGCTGCTACTGCAGGCGGCTGTGACGGCTGATGAGGGGACTCTGAAGCTAGTGGCTCTGGGCGCTGACGTGGGGCTGCTGCAGGCAGCTGGCGTGGGGCTGCTGCAGGCAGCTGGCGTGGAGGCTCTGAGGCTGGTAGCTGTGGCTGTTGGCGTGGAGGCTCTGAGGCTGGTAGCTGTGGCTGTTGGCGTGGAGGCTCTGAGGCTGGTAGCTGTGGCTGTTGCATCATGACTGCCCCCACCCGAGGAACATGAACGGTTGTAGAAGCGGGCCTGTCCTTGGCCGCTTCCACCCGCGGAAACAAAACGGATGTAGGTGCAGAATGTCGCTTGGGAGCATTGCTCATAGTCTTTTCACTGGTCTGTTCAATAGGAATAGTGTCAGCCACAGTCCTATTGCCTCGAGTTTCACTAGGAAATGGTGCATCCACTGAGTGCACAATGTCAACAACAAAGTTCCTAATCGTTGCAGGCAAAGAGTCCAAAAGCCAGGGAAAACTACGAGTTAGTCCATTTAAACTACGTGCAGCGGCCTTTTTATTCTTAACAGTGGGCTGTTTAAGCAGTTTGTCACATACCTCCAGCACAAAATCAGTGACGTCCTGCTTCGTTTCATTGTCCAAATTATCAGTCTCTGAATACAAAATGTCTTTATCTTTAGCTGGCACTGAAGCTGAAGAAGTGAGACCAGTGTTTACTGCCTGCTTGGGAAACTCATTTCTCTTAGTGGCCACTTTAGTAGGAACAGCAACAGGCAGTTTAGTCACTGAAGTAACAGGCGAAATTGAAGAAAGACTCACCGCATGCCCGGTGCCGCCACGCACGGGCGAGTGAGCAGAATTGTCCTGATGCTGCACAGACCACACAGTGATGCCCAGCTGGTGCTGTGCAGTGCTTATCGGTGCGGCAGGCGTAAGCTGCCGATTCCCTTGTCGGAGACCGCGCCTCCTTCTCCCTGAAGCCGGCGGAGGCTGCGGTGAGGCGAAGGACGGCATAATCCGCGGAGGCGGCAAAGAAGAGCAGCCACCCAATGTGATCGCCGTCGGAACGGGTGGAGGAGTTGCAGCTGGCGGAGCGATCAGCTGCCGTGGCGAGGCTTGGGCTCGATGCTGAGGTGGAGCACGACGTTGCTGGGCCTTTTGCCAGCGGGCCGGCCCGCCCAGGGCCAGACGGGTGCCGGTAAACTCCGATCTGCGCTCCGGGGTGAGCCAAGGCTTCCACCTAAGCTTCTCATTGTGGTAATAATCTATTACCGTGTTGCGCTCCTGAAGATCATAGTCCGCGGGGTCCATTTCGTGGTCGCGTCCTACTGTCAGGTTTCCGGCTGGTGCAGGCAAGGCAGAGGACCCCAGTGCAGGACTCAGAGGCTAAGCGTACTTTAGCTTGGAACTTTATTTAACAAAAGGTCTGGGCGGGTGCCAGCAATACACAAAACTAAACTTGAACATAAGCATAACAATGGACATGGCATGAAACGTGGAGCACACAGCAGGCAGTGCACAACACTAACCCTCGGACGACAAGGACGCGACAAAGAACAAAGCAAACCCAGGGGCTTAAATACATACAGAAGGTAATGGTGGGTAACAAGAAACAGCTGGGGAACACAGGGCACAGGTGAACAGAATCTACCTAATAAACAGGGGAAGCAAAACTAGACAGGACACACAGGGAGTACTAAACTATCAAACTAAAACAGGAAGTAAACAAAGACACCAATGCAGACTAAGCACAAACCCATAACCAACTGAAGACCCACACGAGAGAAACCAAACAAACATAATCAGAGATAACAAAACATAACCAAAAGAACACAAAGCACTGGGCCACTGGCCCAGGATCATGACAGTGTCCCATATAATACTTGTTTACTGGTTTGACAAATTTACACAGCATTTTGACGAATTTTTAACAAAAACGCCCAGTGTTAAGTGAAATTTTTCACAACAGCAGGCTTGCTGTTTCTTCTGGTGTTGGCAAACTTATCTTTATTAATTGTGCTACAATTATTAGCATTAAATAAAGTACATAACACTAATTGCATAAGTAACTCAATAAATAGATAAAAAAAAAAGGGGGGGGGGTAAGCCAAAGATTCAAGAAAACTTTTGATTTTAAATTTAAATAAGGGAATAAAAATAAATGCTAAAATGTCTAAAAAAGACATTAAAAAAATCACGCCAATCAAAGTGGTTCAGCAAAGTAATCCTTTGATTAAACCACTTATCGTAAAAATGTCGAACAAATGGCATAAGCGATGGCCATATGTGAACCCCCCAGCAGACTAGGCCTATAGCAGCATAACTAAGGGATGGTTCAGGGTCACCTGATCCAGCCCTAACTATAAGCTTGATCATAAAGGAAAGTTTTAAGCCTAATCTTAAAAATAGAGAGGGTGTCTGTCCCCCGAATCCAAGCTGGAAGCTGGTTCCACAGAAGAGGGGCCTGAAAGCTGAAGGCTCTGCCTCCCATTCTACTCTTAAGTATCCTAGGAACCACAAGTAAGCCAGCAGTCTGGAAGTGAAGTGCTCTGTTGGGGTGATATGATACTATGAGGTCTTTGAGATAAGATGGGGCCTGATTATTCAAGACCTTGTAGGTGAGGAGAAGGATTTTAAATTCTATTCTAGATTTAACAGGGAGCCAATGAAGAGAAGCCAATATGGGAGAAATCTGCTCTCTCTTTCTAGTCCCTGTCAGTACTCTAGCTGCAGCATTTTGGATCAGCTGAAGGCTTTTCAGGGAGCTTTTAGGACAGCCTGATAATAACGAATTACAATAGTCCACCCTAGAAGTAATAAATGCATGAATTAGCTTTTCAGCATCACTCTGAGAAAGGATGTTTCTAATTTTAGAAATATTGCACAAATGCAAAAAAGCGGTCCTACATATTTGTTTAATATGTGCATTGAAGGACATATCCTGGTCAAAAATGACTCCAAGATTTCTCACAGTGTTACTGGAGGCCAAAGTAATGCCATCCAGTGTAAGTATCTGGTTTGACACCATGTTTCTAAGATTTGTGGGGCCGAGTACAAGAATTTCAGTTTTATCTGAATTTAGAAGCAAAAAATTAGAGGTCATCCAGGTCTTAATGTCTTTAAGACATTCCTGCAGTTTAACTAATTGATGTGTGTCATCTGGCTTCATTGATAGGTAAAGCTGAGTATCATCTGCATATCAATGAAAATTGATGCAATGCTTTCTAATAATACTGCCTAAGGGAAGCATGTATAATGTAAATAGAATTGGTCCTAGCACAGAACCCTGTGGAACTCCATAATTAACCTTAGTGTCTGAAGAAGACTCCCCATTTACATGAACAAATTGGAGTCTATTAGATAAATATGATTCAAACCACTGCAGTGCAGTACCTTTAATACCTATAGTATGCTTTAATCTCTGTAATAAAATGTTATGGTCAACAGTATCAAAGCTGCACTGAGGTCCAACAGGACAAGCACAGAGATGAGTCCACTGTCAGAGGCTCTAAGAAGATCATTGGAAACCTTCACTAATGCTGTTTCTGTACTGTGATGAATTCTGAAACCTGACTGAAACTCTTCAAATAAACCGTTCCTCTGCAGATGATCAGTTAGCTGTTTTACAACAACTCTTTCAAGTATCTTTGAGAGAAAAGGAAGGTTGGAGATTGGCCTATAATTAGCTAAGACAGCTGGGTCACTGATGGCTTTTTAAGGAGAGGTTTAATTACAGCCAGCTTGAAGGCCTGTGGTACACAGCCAACTAATAAAGACAGATTGATCATTTTTAAGATTGAAGCATCAATAATTGGAAAGACTTCTTTGAACAGTCTAGTAGGAATGGGATCTAATAAACATGTTGCTGGTTTGGAGGAAGTAACTATTGAAGTTAACTCCGAAAGACCAATTGGAGCGAAAGAGTCTAAACAAATACCAGCAGTGCTGAAAGCAGCCAAACATGAAGAATAATCTTTGAGATGGTTCTGAATAATTTTTTCTCTAATGTCTAAAATTTTATTTGTAAAGAAATCCATGAAGTCACTACTAGTTAAAGTGAAAGGAATACTCGGCTCTACAGAGCTCTGACTCTTTGTCAGCCTGGCTACAGTGCTGAAAACAAACCTGGGGTTGTTCTTATTTTCTTCAATTAATGATGAGTAGTAAGATGTCCTAGTTTCACGGAGGGCTTTTTTTATAGAGCAACAAACTCTTTTTCCAGGCTAAATGAGCATCTTCTAATTTAGTGAGATGCCATTCCCTCTCCAGCTTATGGGTTATCTGCTTTAAGCTGTGCGTTTATGAATTATACCACAGAGTCAGGCCCTTCCGATTTGAGGCTTTCCTTTTTAGAGGAGCCACAGTATCCAAAGTTGTACTCAGTGAGGATGTAAAACTGTTGATGAGATAATCTACCTCACTGGGAGCAGAGTTTAGGTAGCTGCTTTGCACTGTGTTTGCACATGGCACTGAAGAGCATAATAATGAAGGAATTAGTTTCAGCACTTTCAGAAAGACTTCTACTGTAATAAAACTTATTCCCCACTGCTGTGTAATCCATTAAAGTAAATGTAAATGTTACTAAGAAATGATCAGACAGGAGGGGGCTTTCAGGGAATACTGTTAAGTCTTCAGTTTCTATGCCATATGTCAGGACAAGATCCAGAGTATGATTAAAGTGGTGGGTGGGCTCCTTTACATTTTGAGAGAAGCCAATTGAATCTAACAATAGATTAAATGCAGTGTTGAGGCTGTAATTCTCAGCATCTACATGGATGTTAAAATCACCCACTATAATTATTTTATCTGAACTGAGCACTAAATCAGATAAAAAGTCTGATAAATCAGACAGAAACTCTGAGTAAGGACCAGGTGGACGATTGACAATAACAAATAAAACAGGTTTTTGAATTTCCCAATTAGGGTGGACACGACTAAGAGTCAGGCTTTCAAAAGAATTAATGCTTTGTCTGGGTCTTTGATTAATTAATAAGCTGGAATTGAAGATTGCTGCTACTCCTCCTCCTCGACCTGTGCTTCGAGCATTCTGACAGTTACTGTGACTCAGGGGTGTTGATTCATTTAAACTAACATATTCATCCTGCTGTAACCAGGTTTCTGTAAGGCAGAATAAATCAATACGTTGATCAATTATTAAATCATTTACTAACAGGGACTTGGAAGAGAGAGACCTAATGTTTAATAATCCACATTTAATTGTTTTATTTTTTGGTGCAGTTGATGAAGCTGTATTATTTAGTGTTTTTGAATTTTTATGCTTAAATAGCTTTTTGCTGATTTTAGCTTTGTTTTTTGGTTGTCTGGGAGCAGGCACCGACTCTATGGGGATGGGGTTTTGGGGGGATGGCAGGAGGAGAGAAGCTGCAGAGAGGCGTGTAAGACTGCAACTCTGCTTCCTGGTCTCAACCCTGGGTAGTCAGGTTTTAGGAGGGTTAATAAATTTGGCCATATTTCTAGAAATGAGAGCTGCTCCATCCAAAGTGGGATGGATGCCGTCTCTCCTAACAAGACCAGGTTTTCCCCAGAAACTTTGCCAATTATCTATGAAGCCCACGTCGTTTTTTGGACACCACTCAGACAGCCAGCGATTCAAGGAGAACATGCGGCTAAACATGTCGCTCCTGGTCTGATTGGGGAGGGGCCCAGAGAAAACTACAGAGTCCGACATTGTTTTTGCAAAGTTACACACCGAGTCAATATTAATTTTAGTGACCTCCGATTGGCGTAACCAGGTGTCATTACTGCCGACGTGAATAACGATCTTACCAAATCTACGATTAGCCTTAGCCAGCAGTTTCAAATTTCCATGAATGTCGCCTGCTCTGGCCCCTGGAAGACATTCAACTATGGTCGCCGGTGTCTCTAGCTTCACGTTTCTCAAAACAGAGTCGCCAATAACCAGAGTTTGTTCCTCGGCGGGTGTGTCGCCGAGTGGAGAAAAACGGTTAGAGACGTGAACAGGTTGGTGGTGTACCCGGGCTTCTGCTTAGGACTACGCTTCCTCCTCACCGTCACCCAGCCGGCCTGTTTTCCCTGCTGCTCGGGATCTGTTGGGGGGGAGCTAACGGCGGCTAAGCTACCATGGTCCGCACCCGCTACAGGGGACTGGCTAGATACAGGATTTTCCAGGTTGCGGAGCCGAGTCTCCAATTCAGAAAGCCTGGCCTCCAGAGCTACAAACAGACTACATTTATTACAAGTACCGTTACTGCTAAAGGAGGCCGAGGAGTAACTAAACATGTGACACCCAGAGCAGGAAAGTGCAGGAGAGACAGGAGAAGAAGCCATGCTGCTAGTGAGTCGGCTAAGAGCTAAGCTACTAGCTGAGCTAAGCTAGCGAATTTCTAAAAACAAATAAAGTCAATAATGTGAATACAGGTGATTCAGCAAAGAGTGTGCTCTAGATAAAGTAGGTGAAGATTACACTGAAATATGTTGTCATCCAGATAGATCGAGTTATACAGATATAACAGCTAACAGACAGCAAAACACTGTGCTCCGAAACAGGAACAGGAAGTGATACAATACCGCAGTGAGAGCCAACACCAAGTGACAGCCTGACCCAATGATCGGTCAGAGTGACATTAAACAAATCTGTTCATGTGTATTTGATCATTAAAAACTGTTACACAGGTAAAAAAAATTCATGATGTTCACTACAGAATAAATTTGTGGTTACAAACTAAGTGCACGAGCCCCGTTTGATTACAACAAAATATGTGTGAATGTATCTTGTTAAATAAATGTTTTAAAATTGTTTCTTCAACTACATGAGCCTGGTATTCCTCTATCAGGTATGAAGTAAGTATGAACCCAGCAAACCGCATGCAGCTGCATTATTTTGATTTAACTTAGTTTCAGATTCCACATACCACTGATGTAGGATCTGAAAATACGTGGCTAATTTACTCATTCATAGCTCATGATGGTTGGCGTGAAAGGAATTAAAACAGCGGTAAATTCATAGCCCTTTCATTCCTATAAAGCTTTTGGGGTTTAGTGGAGAGAAACATATTTCTTTGAGTATAGTCTGTACTGATGAATGGTTGGTATAGATCCATTCATGAGCAGAATAAACCCATGTGGTTATACTGTGTGAGTTAAAAAACATAGTTTAGCCGCTACAAAGTTAAACATCAGGCTGTAGGTTTAAATCAAACGCAGGACTGTTGGTATGGGGGTGATGTGGGGGGTAGTACTGACCTGATGGGGGAGAAGTGGTGTTGCTGGTCTGGTGGGGTGTGATAGGGGGGATGTTACAACAGGGGGACTACTGTTGGTGTTGGTAGGATTTGTGGTTGTGGTGGTCATTGTTGTTTATCTGTGTGGATGAGGTTTTCTGAGTTATCTCCCTCAGTCTGTGGGATTTTGCATTGCTTAGAGTCCATTTTTTGCTTAATCTGTGAACTTTATTGAGACAAACTTGTAAAGTGTGTATAAAGGAACCTGCAGCAATAATGTTTTCAGAGCCTGAATATTTTGATTTTTGGATACATAAACATCACAACCTTGTGTGATGGTGTTAATTTCACATCATAGTTTTCAGTAATGTAATTCAGTACAATGATTTTACTCATAAAACAAAGCCTAGTAGCTAATCCTAACTGATATTCACCCATTTCATAGTAGATGTGAGAGGTGCAGCGTTGGTTTGAGTAAAACTTTGAGCTTTCTTTCAAGTGTGCTGTTAGAATATAGTTGATGCTTTTCTCTCTCTTATACAGTTGCTTTAAACTAAAACCACAATAGGAGTGATATACAAACTGTGGAGATAAACAAAATACTTTGTGTGTCTACACGTCCACTAGTCCTGCATGTCCAACATGGAGTTTGTGAAATGTTTGGTGTGATATATGAACATATAAAGTTTTTATGGGTCAAACAGCAGATGAATAGGTGTCTAATTATCTTTAAGAATAATGTTGATAACGGCAGTGCTGAAGTACAAAGATGCTTTAACACCTTTAGGGTTTATGAGCAGAGTTGTGTGGACTTTTTTTTTCCTTTTAACCTCAATGACCCGTCTGTAACACACGCTTGAAACACAAAAATATATAAATACATTATGTTTTGGTCTTTGTAGCATGATCATAACTATACAACCCATCGAGTGTCTGATCAATACTTTGACAGGAGAGTGTGTGCAGATTTGTGTATAAGACCGCCGCTGTGTCTCACCAGTACCGCATTACAAACTTTTATTTTAAAAACATCTTGTTGCAGACTTTGTGCATCAACAAACAGTGACATGATACTATGAAAAATTACTTAAGTCCACTATAGTGAAATCAAACTAAAGTGATATTTTAGCCTGGAAAGGATCCCTTGAGATTAAAAATCTCTTATTTTTCATGGGAGTTCAGACTAAGATAAGCAGCAGTAGAATATAATCATGTAAAACAGAAATACAAGCATCACATAGTTAAAATACATGTTCATAGACATAAAATAATTACAAATTTATAACATAAATTAAGTAAATCAAGTACAAACGATGGAATCAGCCAAAAAGTATACAGTTTTGATTTAAATGCATACAATGAAGTTAAATCCACAGATGATACTTCTGGTTTAACACCTGGTCAACAGATGTTCGTTTGATGCCGATAACACTGTCCTCCATTTCAAAAAGTGCACATTCAATATCATTGGCCTCTCTTAACTCGTGGAGATGAGCCTCCGTTGCACCCATAAGCCTGTGTGTGTCCGTTTGAAGCCTTCCAAATGGAGAATTTGCATCAATATAGGGATGAAATGTCCATTCCAAAATCTTTTCGATAGGTGATCATAATACTTGAAAAAGTAGTGCCTCTGTAAAGGAGACACACAGGTGTGCCTTCTTTGTGAGGTTTCACAACCTGCGCAAATCTCTCTTTTGTGTTTTTGAATAAGCATGTTTAGAATGGATTTGACGGTAAGTTTCACAAAGTCTAGCACGACCGCGTGTAGCTGACACGTCTCCACAGGGAAGTTACGCACTTCCACCAGATCGTACTTCTGTGACATTGTGAAATCCGCACTCCGTGCAAACGCTTCAGGGACAAGCTCATAACCAACTTTGGAACTCGCGACCTCGTCCTACTGGTCATATGTAGGAACTGTTTCTTTATTCACTCAAAGCACGGGAGGTGCTTTGAAATAGCGACGGTGACCGTAGACCATTAGCGGCTACAGCCATCTCGGTCACGGTTGTTCCATTACTAGCTAGCCTCCATACCTGACAACGTGCGTAATTCACATCTCAAACTAATAATATCAATGAGAGAGCAGCAAAACATAACTGACAACATTGTAACTAAGCACATAAACACCAAAATGAGAACTCCCATGATCCTTTGCTCTGACGGGGCCCATCCTTGACTGCCTCTAACCCTGTGTGCACTATGCAGACTACGATACAGAAAAAACAAACAAACAAACGTATTTTAAGTTGTGATGTTTCCACAGCATATTTCTGTGATGACTTTAGACTCTTTTTGCAGGCAAACGGTTAGGGGATATGCCCTATGGTGCTGAAAGCTGGTATAGATGCTTTTGGGTAAAATAAAAAGTAGTTTAAGTTTATTAATCCAGGTCAAAAGACAGGCTTAACCATCAAGTTGTGGATTTTAAATCGTACATAGGAGTGGCGGGTGGTCATAGGAGGGGTGATGCAGAAGATTATGGTATCATTCAATGCACACTGTGGTTAAAGTGTGTGAAAAACGCATATCTTTAATGATTAAATGATCTTCTACACTCCTTAGTGTTTTAGGGAAATAGCTCCTGATGTTATTCAACTCCTCCTGTCAGGGGTTCTTGTCGAGCTTACATTGGATCAAAACAACGGTGCATGTGAAGTTTTTGATTCTTTATGAACAATTTAGGCCTCGCATGACTGAGACTTTGGGGCTTTTTTTAGGTGTTTATTAGGGACGTAAATCTATTTGAGTAATACTATACTAAACCTGTGACGTTTTACTTATGTTCTGACTTTATCGAGTCAAATTTATAATGTTGTTGGATGATGAGAAACTAATGCAATAATACTTTTCACAGTGATGACGGATTTATTATTATGATTGAATAAAAAAACAGCGTATTCAGAAGTTTTAACTGTGGATTTTAAAAACAGAAACTAAAGTAACACACACCCTGGTAATTGGTATGAATAGTTAAAGTATACATGGGTGAGAGTTCACCTAATGAGCGTTGTGTGAGTGCCGACCTCTTTGTGGCTGATAATTAGAGTCAGTTAGTGTTTTTAAGAAAATGCAGATGTGATAACGAATAGAATATAAGAATGCTAGAAGAACTCTTTTTTTCCCCCACCTTAGATAGGAAAATACACAGCTATTGCTTTAACCATAGTTTTTTTTTGTTTGGGGCATAGTATGTGATGTTTTATGAATGAGTGAAAAGATAAGGCTCTCACTCTCACTGCGGTATTGTATCACTTCCTGTTCCTGTTTCGGAGCACAGTGTTTTGCTGTCTGTTAGCTGTTATATCTTATAACTCGATTTATCTGGATAATAACATATTTTAGTGTAATCTTCACCTACTTTAAATAGCATACTCTTTGCTGAATCACCTGTATTCACATTATTCACTTTATTTGTTTTTAGAAATTCGCTAGCTTAGCTCAGCTAGTAGCTTAGCCCTTAGCCGACTCACTACCAGCATGGCTTCTTCTCCTGTCTCTCCTGCACTTTCCTGCTCTGGGTGTCACATGTTTAGTTACTCCTCGGCCTCCTTTAGCAGTAACGGTACATGTAATAAATGTAGTCTGTTTGTAGCTCTGGAGGCCAGGCTTTCTGAATTGGAGACTCGGCTCCGCAAGCTGGAAAATCCTGTATCTAGCCAGTCCCCTGTAGCGGGTGCGGACCATGGTAGCTTAGCCGCCGTTAGCTCCCCCCCAGCAGATCCCGAGCAGCAGGGAAAACAGGCCGGCTGGGTGACTGTGAGTAGGAAGCGTAGTCCTAAGCAGAAGCCCCGGGTACACCACCAACCTGTTCACGTCTCTAACCGTTTTTCTCCACTCGGCGACACACCCGCCGAGGAACAAACTCTGGTTATTGGCGACTCTGTTTTGAGAAACGTGAAGCTAGAGACACCAGCGACCATAGTCAAATGTCTTCCAGGGGCCAGAGCAGGCGACATTCATGGAAATTTGAAACTGCTGGCTAAGGCTAATCGTAGATTTGGTAAGAACGTTATTCACGTCGGCAGTAATGACACCCGGTTACGCCAATCGGAGGTCACTAAAATTAATATTGACTCGGTGTGTAACTTTGCAAAAACAATGTCGGACTCTGTAGTTTTCTCTGGGCCCCTCCCCAATCAGACCAGGAGCGACATGTTTAGCCGCATGTTCTCCTTGAATCACTGGCTGTCTGAGTGGTGTCCAAAAAACGACGTGGGCTTCATAGATAATTGGCAAAGTTTCTGGGGAAAACCTGGTCTTGTAAGGAGAGACGGCATCCATCCCACTTTGGATGGAGCAGCTCTCATTTCTAGAAATCTGGCCAAATTTATTAACCCTAAAACCTGACTACCCAGGGTTGAGACCAGGAAGCAGAGCTGCAGTCTTACACGCCTCTCTGCAGCTTCTCTCCTCCTGCCGTCCCCCCAAAACCCCATCCCCATAGAGTCGGTGCCTGCTCCCAGACCACCAAAAAACAAAGCTAAAATCAGCAAAAAGCTATTTAAGCATAAAAATTCAAAAACAATAAATAATACAGCTCCATCAACTGCACCAAAAAATAAAACAATTAAATGTGGATTATTAAACATTAGGTCTCTCTCTTCCAAGTCCCTGTTAGTAAATGATTTAATAATTGATCAACGTATTGATTTATTCTGCCTTACAGAAACCTGGTTACAGCAGGATGAATATGTTAGTTTAAATGAATCAACACCCCTGAGTCACAGTAACTGTCAGAATGCTCGAAGCACAGGTCGAGGAGGAGGAGTAGCAGCAATCTTCAATTCCAGCTTATTAATTAATCAAAGACCCAGACAAAGTTTTAATTCTTTTGAAAGCCTGACTCTTAGTCGTGTCCACCCTAATTGGGAAATTCAAAAACCTGTTTTATTTGTTATTATCTATCGTCCACCTGGTCCTTACTCAGAGTTTCTGTCTGATTTATCAGACTTTTTATCTGATTTAGTGCTCAGTTCAGATAAAATCATTATAGTGGGTGATTTTAACATCCATGTAGATGCTGAAAATGACAGCCTCAACACTGCATTTAATCTATTGTTAGATTCAATTGGCTTCTCTCAAAATGTAAAGGAGCCCACCCATCACTTTAATCATACTCTGGATCTTGTCCTGACATATGGCATAGAAACTGAAGACTTAACAGTATTCCCTGAAAGCCCCCTCCTGTCTGATCATTTCTTAGTAACATTTACATTTACTTTAATGGATTACACAGCAGTGGGGAATAAGTTTTATTACAGTAGAAGTCTTTCTGAAAGTGCTGTAACTAAGTTTAAGGATCTAATTCCTTCATTATTATGCTCTTCAGTGCCAACACAGTGCAGAGCAGCTACCTAAACTCTGCTCCCAGTGAGGTCGATTATCTCGTCAGTAGTTTTACATCCTCACTGCGTACGACTTTAGATACTGTGGCTCCTCTGAAAAGGAAAGCTTCAAATCAGAAGTGCCTGACTCCGTGGTATAATTCACAAACGCACAGCTTAAAGCAGATAACCCGAAAGCTGGAGAGGGAATGGCGTCTCACTAAATTAGAAGATGCTCATTTAGCCTGGAAAAAGAGTTTGTTGCTCTATAAAAAAGCCCTCCGTAAAGCTAGGACATCTTACTACTCATCATTAATTGAAGAAAATAAGAACAACCCCAGGTTTGTTTTCAGCACTGTAGCCAGGCTGACAAAGAGTCAGAGCTCTGTAGAGCCGAGTATTCCTTTCACTTTGACTAGTAGTGACTTCATGGATTTCTTTACAAATAAAATTTTAGACATTAGAGAAAAAAAATTATTCATAACCATCTCAAAGATTATTCTTCATGTTCGGCTGCTTTCAGCACTGCTGGTATTTGTTTAGACTCTTTGGCTCCAGTTGGTCTTTCAGAGTTAACTTCAATAGTTACTTCCTCCAAACCAGCAACATGTTTATTAGATCCCATTCTTACTAGACTGTTCAAAGAAGTCTTTCCAATTATTGATGCTTCTATCTTAAAAATGATCAATCAGTCTTTATTAGTTGGCTATGTACCACAGACCTTCAAGGTGGCTGTTATTAAACCACTACTTAAAAAGCCATCACTTGACCCAGCTGTCTTAGCTAATTATAGGCCAATCTCCAACCTTCCTTTTCTCTCAAAGATTCTTGAAAGAGTAGTTGTAAAACAGCTCACTGATCATCTGCAGAGGAACAGTTTATTTGAAGAGTTTCAGTCAGGTTTCAGAATTCATCACAGTACAGAAACAGCATTAGTGAAGGTTACAAATGATCTTCTTACAGCCTCTGACAGTGGACTCATCTCTGTTCTTGTCCTGTTGGACCTCAGTGCAGCTTTTGATACTGTTGACCATAACATTTTATTACAGAGATTAGAGCATACTATAGGTATTAAAGGTACTGCACTGCAGTGGTTTGAATCATATTTATCTCATAGACTCCAATTTGTTCATGTAAATGGGGAGTCTTCTTCACACACTAAGGTTAATTATGGAGTTCCACAGGGTTCTGTGCTAGGACCAGTTTTATTTACATTATACATGCTTCCCTTAGGCAGTATTATTAGAAAGCACTGCATCAATTTTCATTGTTATGCAGATGATACTCAGCTTTACCTATCAATGAAGCCAGATGACACACATCAATTAGTTAAACTGCAGGAATGTCTTAAAGACATTAAGGCCTGGATGACCTCTAATTTCCTGCTTTTAAATTCAGATAAAACTGAAATTCTTGTTCTCGGCCCCACAAATCTCAGAAACATGATGTCAAACCAGATACTTACTCTGGATGGCATTACTTTGGCCTCCAGTAACACTGTGAGAAATCTTGGAGTCATTTTTGACCAGGATTTGTCCTTCAATGCACATATTAAACAAATATGTAGGACCGCTTTTTTGCATTTGCGCAATATTTCTAAAATTAAATTAGAAACATCCTTTCTCAGAATGATGCTGAAAAGCTAATTCATGCATTTATTACTTCTAGGGTGGACTATTGTAAGTCATTATTATCAGGCTGTCCTAAAAGCTCCCTGAAAAGCCTTCAGCTGATCCAAAATGCTGCAGCTAGAGTACTGACAGGGACTAGAAAGAGAGAGCAGATTTCTCCCATACTGGCTTCTCTTCATTGCCTCCCTGTTAAATCTAGAATAGAATTTAAAATTCTTCTCCTCACATACAAGGTCTTGAATAATCAGGCCCCATCTTATCTCAAAGACCTCATAGTACCATATCACCCCAACAGAGTACTTCTCTCTCAGACTGCTGGCTTACTTGTGGTTCCTAGGATACTTAAGAGCAGAATGGGAGGCAGAGCCTTCAGCTTTCAGGCCCCTCTTCTGTGGAACCAGCTTCCAGCTTGGATTCGGGAGACAGACACCATCTCTATTTTTAAGATTAGGCTTAAAACTTTCCTTTATAATAAAGCTTATAGTTAGGGCTGGATCAGGTGACCCTGAACCCTCCCTTAGTTATGCTGCTATAGGCCTAGTCTGCTGGGGGGGTTCACATAATGCACTGTTTCTTCTCATTCACCTTATTTACTTAGTTTATACTCCACTCTGCATTTAATCATTAATTGATATTAATCTCTGGCTCTCTTCCACAGCAATCTTTTTCTCTCCCCTCAGCCCAACCGGTCGCGGCAGATGACTGCCCCTCCCTGAGCCTGGTTCTGCTGGAGGTTTCTTCCTGTTAAAGGGAGTTTTTCCTTTCCACTGTCGCCAAGTGCTTGCTCATAGGGGGTCGTTTTGACTGTTGGGTTTTCTCTGTATTATTGTAGGGTCTTTACCCACAATACAAAGCGCCTTGAGGCGACTGTTTGTTGTGATTTGGCGCTATATAAATAAAATTGAATTGAATTGAATTGAATTGAATTGAATAAGATAAGATAAGATAGTGTTTATTTGTCACATGCGCAGTTATACACAGTACAATGCACAGTGAAATGTATTTTGTACCTGCAACCATATATACACACATATAAATAAGAAGAATAAAAATAAGTAATTCACACTATACACTATATACTATTCACTATACACACTTTTACATGGAATTATAGATTATAATATTTACATAGTGCAATAATAGTCCAGTTAGGGCTCAGAGTTGAGCAGACGGATGGCTTGTGGGTAAAAACTCTTCTTCAACCTTTCAGTCTTAGCCCTCAGGCAGCAGTAACGCCGACCTGATGGGAGCAGGGAGGAGAGAGAGTGTCCGGGGTGGCTGGGCTGTTTTAGGATCTTCATGGCCCTCAGCCTGCACTGCTTGGTGTAAATGTCCTGCAGGTTGGGGAGGGTGGTTCTGATGGTCTGTTCAGCTGAACGAACCACCCTTTTTAGGGCCATGAAGGCCTGCTTGGTGCAGTTTCCCATCCAGGTGGTGATGCTCCCACGCATGATGCTCTCGATGGTGCAGGTGTAAAAGTTCCTGAGCACCTTGAGTGGGAGCTTGAAGTCTCTCAGCCGCCTGAGGAGGTAGAGACGCTGTCTGGCCTTCTTCACAGTGATGTTAATGTGATGAGTCCAGGACAAGTCCCGTGAGATGGTCACTCCCAGGTATTTGAAAGTGTCCACTCTTTCCACCTCAGCACCACTGATGACAAGTGGATGGTAGTCCCTCTGCTGCTTCCTGCTGAAGTCCACAATCAGTTCCTTTGTTTTGCTGACGTTGAGCAGAAGGTGGTTCTCCCGGCACCAGTTCTCCAGGCGGGAGACCTCTCTCCTGTAGGCTGTCTCTTCATTGTGGGAGATCAGTCCCACAACAGCAGTGTCGTCAGCAAACTTGATGATGACGTTGGACTCTGACGTGGCCTCGCAGTCATGGGTCTACAGTGAGTACAGCAGAGGGCTGAGCACACAGCCTTGGGGGGATCCGGTGTTGAGGGTGAGGGAGGATGAGGTGAGGTGACCCACTCGTACCACCTGTGGTCTGCTGGTCAGGAAGCTGTGAACCCACCTGCACAGTGATGGGCCCAGGCCCAGGTCCAGCAGCTTAGAGACCAACCTGGAGGGAACTATGGTGTTGAATGCTGAGCTGTAATCTACAAACAGCACTCTCACATAGTTCCCTTTACCGGTGTCTATGTGCGAAAGGGTCTTGTGTAGGAGGAAGGATATGGCGTCGTCTGTGGATCTGTCTGGCCGGTATGCGAACTGTAGTGGGTCGAGGGTGGTGGGCAGTGAGGAGGTGATGAATGTCTTGATGAGTCTCTCAAAGCATTTCATCACCACAGAGGTGAGCGCTATGGGCCTGAAGTCATTGGGGTTGCTGGGGTGTGGTTTCTTTGGGACAGGGACTATGATGGACTTTTTAAAGCAGGTGGGAATCACACAGTTTCAGTGAGAGGTTGAATATCACTGTAAACACAGGTGCCAGCTGGTCAGCGCAGGTCTTAAGGACACGTCCACTAATACCGTCTGGTCCAGCCGCTTTCCTGGTGTTTACACTTCTAAACACCCTCCTCACGTCACGCTCCATCACAGTGAGTGTCTCCGCCCCCCCGGCTGGGAGCGCAGCGGGCTGTCGGCTTCCCGACTCAAAGCGCGCAAAGAAGTTGTTGAGTTCATCAGCCAGAGAAGCATCGGCACTCACTGGGGGGGTGTGTGGTGCTTTGTAGCCCGTGATGGTGCGTAGTCCCTGCCACAGTCCCCTGGAATCAGACCGTTGTAGTTGCTGTTCCAGTCTGCGGCCGTAGCGATGTTTAGCCTCTTTCACCACTCTGCGGACGTTGTGTGATGCAACCTTGTAGTCCTCCATGTTCCCAGAGGCGAGGCCGGAGTTGTAGGCGGCGGTGCGGGACCTCAGAGCGTCGCGGACAGATTTATCCACCCACGGCTTCTGGTTGGGAAAAGTCCTGATGGTCCTCCTAAGTGAAGTGTCATCAACAACTTTCCCAAAAAATCCCACAACCGTTTCTGTAAACTCCTCAATGTCTCCGCCCGCGCTGCTGCGAAACATGTCCCAGTCGGTTGAATCCAACGCACCCTGCAGAGCGGCCTCTGTTTGATCAGACCATCGTGTCACTTCTTTCACAGCAGGGGGTTCCTGCCTGAGCCTTTGTTTGTATTTCGGCATGAGAAGGACAGAGGTGTGATCGGACTTCCCAAAAGGCGGAAGAGGCTTTGCTTTTAGCCCTCTTTGAATGGAGAGTAGCAGTGGTCTAGGGTCCTCTCTCCTCTGGTGGGGCAGTCTATGTGTTGAGTAAACTCCGGTATCACCTTTTTCAAGTTTGCACTGTTAAAGTCCCCGGCTACGATGAGAGCCGCATCACGCTGGTTAGCCTGATAGGTGGAAATAGCCTCATGTAGCTCGGATAGTGCAGTGTTTGTGTCCGCCTGAGGTGGAATATAGACGGCACTGAAGATGACCGAAGTGAACTCGCGGGGCAGGTAGTGGGGGCGGCATTTCAGGGTTAGGAGTTCCAGGTTAGGCGAACATGATTGTTTCAGAGGAACAACATTTGTACTGTCACACCAGTTGTTATTAATCATTAGGCACACACCTCCTCCTCTTGATTTTCCAGACTCACTCGTTCTGTCCATGCGATGAACACTGAAGAAGTCGGCCGGCTGTACGGCGTGGTCCGGTATGAGGGGGGTCAGCCATGTCTCCGTGAGACAGGTGATGTTGCAGTCCCTTATGTCCCTCTGAAACTGTATCCTGGCCCTGAGTTCGTCCAGCTTGTTATCCAGTGACTGGACATTAGTCAACAGGATGCTCGGCAGTGGCGTTTGGTGCGCTCTACGCCTCAGCCTCTCTCTTACGCCGGCTCTTTTCCCTCGGGGCCTTGTCCGTGACCTGGGTGCTCCGCGCCCTCCTTTGTTTGAGCTGGCCCACTGGCGCAGGATCTCCTGGGGCCAAGCCGGGTCGGGAGAAAAAGGTGTCAAAATACAGCCAGCGTGCTGTATTCTGATATTAAAAAGAGTCTGTCTGTCATATGTGATATGACACAGAGCAGGCGGAATTATAAAGTCAAGAATTAAAGCTAAACCTAATATAGACAAACAAAGCGTAGGAGCAGGTACGACGGCTGCTGACCTCACCGGCGCCATCTTGCAATATTTTTAATGTTTAAACATATATTGCACTGTGTTTTCCGTGAGGAATGCAGAGTTAAACCGCAGTTTACCGCAGATCCTTCCTCCCAGCAGCTGTAAGACTTTATAACCATCACTGCTCCCAACAAAAACCACAATAACCTACACAATGTAGGATAATATATAATATACTGTAAATAGTCCGGCCTGTTAAGGTCAACACACAGGCACATCATGTACATTGTATATAGTGTTATTATTATTAGTAGTATTGTTATTATTATTAGTATTAAGGTTAATCTTGTTTGTTGATTATATATATATATATATATATATATATATATATATATATATATATATATATATATATATATTCTTTTCTTAATAGTGTAAATTATTATATTTATATTTATAATAACTGCGGCTGCTGTTACACCCAAATTTCCCCTCTGTGGGACAATAAAGGCTGTTTCTTCTTCTTCTTCTTCTTCTAAAAATGAGGAGCCTGTAGAGTTTTTTAACATTGATTTTTATTTCAACCCCATAAACCAAAAATACAGAGTATGCATTACATACACAATATGTGTTTGCCTAGCCAATAGTTTTCCACCATGAGAAGCTCTGCTGGTAAGTCCTCAAAGAAATACTCCTCCCTCAGTTCATGATACAAACTGTCTATTGCATCTGTGATGTTTAATGCATGCATCAATTCAGACACCTGAGCTTCCACAATCCATGTGAAATCCTTACGTGCGTCGTCCAGACTGGTGGATCACAAGAAGAGTCGAATGGCAGGAATGAGACGATCTGTCCAGAATCTTTTCATCACTTCATCATAATGGGGAGCATAGAAGAAATCAGGAATATCCTGCTTACAGCTGTGCTGATCATGGCTAGGGTGTTTGAGTTGACATCCGTAGCATATCCCTTCATGATAGTTCTGCACCGCCTTACACAGAATGCATAGTGTGGCGATCTTAACAGCCGTGACCCCGCACCGCGACAGTTGCTCTTCAGGTATTTGGTGAGATGGTGGAGGTGAAGAAGTTGGAGAATCAGGAGGAGGAGGAGGAACGGTCATCACCCGTGATGGTTGTGGCGGTGGTGATGTTGGTGGTGTAGCAGGTGGTGAAATTTTAACGTCTGGAAAACAAGCATCATTAGTTATCATTAATGTAATATACACAAAATACACAAACGTACCATTATTTATTTATTTTTCTTTAAAAAAAGAAATGAGATACTATCCAGAATACAGTTTGGATCACATAATTTTGTGTAAAAGAATATGCTTACCCGAATCCATTTAAAAGACAGAGAGTGTAGCGATATGCCGGAGTCAGTGAAAAAACTGGGACTAGAAGCCTCTTCACAACGAGCGTTTGAGACGATCTTCCCACTACCCCTGTTTTATAAGCCACGACCTTTTGTATGAGTGAATGATCCATTGTTTTGAAACCGTCCCAGTCCTTTTTTCACGATCCCATTGTTTACCATGGAAGAATGGACCCTCCAACATGTGAGTTGTTGTTATTTCCTGATAAGCCGTCGATGGGAAAATCACATTAAAAATAATCACAAAGCGATTTAAGAAACTAGCGCTGAAATGTGAAAACACTAAACACTACAAGACCGATTGTGTAATTATTTGTGTGTGTGTGTGTGTGTGTGTGTGTGTGTGTGTGTGTGTGTAAATAAAAGCTGGGGTTTCAGGCTGAATCTGCTAACAGATATTTTTAACCTTTGATGTGCGCCCTGGGCCAGCCGGCTTTCTGTATGTAAATGATGTAGCGTAACACCCCACTGCTGAACTCGGACAATGGCTTATTTCACCATTGTATTTTTATTTAACCACTGTGTTGCAAGATTGAACCTCTTTGATGAACGTCTGGGAAAAACCCTTGTAAGGAGAGGCAGGAGGGAGAGACAGTGAGCTCGATTGTTAGATCGGACACCTTGTACGTCATCGTCATAAATCATCGCGATCACGCACGGACACACACGCACGCGCACGCCTTCTCATGCACGCGCGTTTCTTTTTTTACACCTAGGTGTGAATGATGCCACATTTATATACTACTCCTGTCTGTCTCTCACGATCTTTCTCTTTTGCTCTATATTTTTACAGCAGTTTTTGAGAAGGTGACATTTTTTGTCCTCAGAACCTCAAGTATGATTTTTTTAAATTTGTCACTGCTGGAAAAACAAAAAAATGCATGAAAAAACATATTGCTGCCAATCATTTACCATCTCATGGCCTAATAAAAATCAAATATTCCATTCATTTGCTTCCACTTATCCAATTCTGCGTCACAGAGGGTCTGGAGCCTATCCCAGCTGCCATAGGGCGAGAGGGAGGGTACACCCTGCACAGGTGATCAGCCTGTCACAGGGCCAAGACAGAGAGACAGATAACCATTCACATCGATGGGCAATTCAGAATCACCAAATGACTTATACCTACAAATTCCATGTCTTTGGACTGTGGTAGGAAGCTGGAGGCCCCCTAAGAGAACCCACACAGACATGTGGATAACATGAAAACTTCACCGAGTAAGGCCCCAGGCAGAAGGTGGATTTGAACCCAGGACCTTCTTATCTTCTTGGTGTGAGCCAACAGTGCTAACCTTTGCACCACCATGTTCCTCTCCTCTGTAAAATGTATTTTATGTAAATTATTTTATTTGTTTGGATGTTTGATAAAAAAAAACAGTGGCAGTATGTAAGAATATTGGCCTTTGAAGGGTTAAAATACCCAAAAATATATGTAATATTTGATATATTTATTTCAAGCTGAAGTAGTTTTAAAAGACTGGATCAGTTAAAGTGGAAAAAATATTACTTTATAATATTTTTACAACAGGTTTTGGGTAGAGGACAATATCTGTCCTCATAATCACGAATGTAAGTTTTTCACAAAACCTGATACTGTAGAAAAACAAAAAATGCATGAAAAATAATGTTGATGCCAATCAGTGACTCATCTCAGGGCCTAATAAAAATAATAATCCAATAGTCCCCAAAATACATTTTATGGAAATTTTTTGAGTTTTTTTGTTTTTGTCCATAAAAATACAGTGGCACTGTGTAAGTAAATGGGCCTATAAAGGGTTAAAAATTTTCAAAAAGTATATAATATTTGGTATCTATGTGTCAGGCTGAAGTAGTTCTAAAAGACTAGATCATTTAAAGTGGAAAAAAATATTACTTCATAATATTTTTACAACAGTTTTTGGGTAGGGGACAATATCTGTCCTCAGGATCACGAATGTAAGTTTTTTAAAGGATCTCCCAAGGGTTAAACTAACATATTCATCCTGCTGTAACCAGGTTTCTGTAAGGCAGAATAAATCAATATGTTGATCAATTATTAAATCATTTACTAATAGGGACTTGGAAGAGAGAGATCTAATGTTTAATAATCCATTGTTTTATTCTTTGGTGCCATTGAGGAAGCTGTATTATTTATTGTTTTTCAGTTTCTATGCTTTGTTTTTTTAATTTTTATTTATTTATTTTGCTGGTTGGCACAAGAAACCAAAATACAAAATCTGTCACTTTCAAAAGTCGAGTACATTAAACCTCTGCAACACTTCCAGCCTCTAAATGTGGATCTTTGTTGCTATTTTAAACACACCGACCAATCACTAAATCTGTTCAGCAGAGCAGAACAAACATTTAAACTCCTTGTGCCTTTCAGTGAGGTGGAAACGCAAACTGTCATTTTACTCAGCACACAGGGCACCAGACACATACTCACTGATGATAAATAAAAACCATGAGTAGCTTTTACATTGGTTCCATGCAGTGCAAAACAGTTTCTAATGCAGGCTTTGTGGTAATTGTTGTAAACATACAAACACGTATCCAAGTGTATAAAGTATGAATGAATTATCTGAACATACTACAATACAAATAATTAAAAAAAAATTATTTTCCCTTTAAAATGCTTGAACACCATTTGAACACAATGTTTAAATGGTGCAACACGTGAAACAAGACAGCAGAGACAATCAGAGTGAACTCTGCAGTATTTAAATAAAGAGTATTTATATAGTGCTTCTCAGGAACAATAGTCACAAAGTGCTTTATAAAGTAAACTAAGTTAAGATCGGACAGAAAGCTTTCCCACTGTTTCCACTGATGCTCTGAATGAATATAAGGAGACTATAACAATGCCCCCCAAATTATGGAGGGAGCTGTGAATTTGATTTATTCTGTTTTCATCCTGAGTTTATTTCCAAAGTTTTCCTGGTAACAGTCGTCTCTATCCCTCATTCCAGCTTTAACGTTTCAACGTTTCAGGCTGTGACAGTTGAGACCTCACCTTTCTGATGAATGCACAGAAACCTGTCTGACTAGGAAAAGCTGCTGTGTGTGTGTGTGTGTGTGTGTGTGTGTGTGTGTGTGTGTGTGTGTGTGTGTGTGTGTGTGTGTGTGTGTGTGTGTGTGTGTGTGTGCATGAGGCTGGAGGAAGCTTTTCTTACCGTGCAGCAGCAGCAGGATCACAAACATTCTCATCCTCTGCAGGAGCAGCTACTTTCTGTTTTATTTACTCAGGTTCAGTCTGAAGCAACTGGTCATTTAAATAATCCAGTTCATGCAGCAGATCCAAAGATAACGACTGACTGATTTTCACGTCACACAGACACACCTTTGCTTTCAAGTGGAACGCCTCTGCTGAGGGAACTTTTCTTTTTCAGGAAGAGGAAACAGAACCAGGGAGAGTGCATGAAGTAAGAGCAGACTTTCAGCTTTGATTCCAGAGGTTTAATTAACACTTTGTAGTTGTTTTATTCACTCTTATTATTACTTATTAATAAAAGAAAGGAAAACAGCTTTCTCATTTCTTTTCCAGTTTTCATCTTAAGAAATCCCAACCAGTGGAGGAACAAAACAGTGACACATTCAGCTGAAACTGCTGAAGGGAACATCTGAATCCATGGAAACAATCAGCTTCTTTTCTTTAAAGCTCAGCTGGAGCATGATTGGTCAGCAGAAGGAAGCTCACACCGAGAAGCAGTGTTCCCAAAGCTAAACTGTTCCCAACTGAGAGCAACCTGAGCAGGAAGGGGGTTCTCATTTCTTACAAAAAGTCACTGAATTAACATTTATCTACAGATCAGCACCATCAGCTCTGATCCAATACATACATAGAGCAGTCACTGCAGATGCAGGCTGGCAGAGCATGAGGAAGGTATTTTATTTATTTATTTATTTTCTTCAGAAACTCTCACGGTAACAGTTGAAGCATACACTAACTTAATTGAAAATCAAATCTAAAATCAACATTAAGAAATGCCTTGAACACTACAATACCTGGAAGCTTTGCCTTCTGTCCAGAATGCCTGTGGATAAAGCTGAATGGATGCTTTTTCATAGTGAAAATTTTTGATCCCTGTGTTGTGTTATTCCCAGCTCAGAAGGGTAAAGCCAAGGCTGGACCACTTCTGGCCTTGGCACCAGGCTGTTACAGGAAGACTTGGAGTCTTAAAAACCTTCAAATACTGGAAGCAAAACTAACAGGAGTGAAACCATGTGACTGATTTCAAAATAAGAGAAGAAATGAAACCTGTTTACATCAGAGTGGAGTTTTTATCTTGGGGTGGCTGTGGCTCAGGAGGTAGAGCAGGTCACCCACTAATTGGAAGGATGATGGTTCAATTCCTGGCTGCTCTAGTCTGCATGCCAAAGTATCCGTGGGCAAGATACTGAACCCCAAGTTGCTCTCCAATGCAACTGTCTGAGTGAGAATGCAAATGTGTTGTATAACTGCTCAGCTGGAGTAGAAAAGTGCCAAATAAGAACTAGTCCATTTACCAGCTCCAAATGTATCACTTTTGTTTACATGGTGTTTTATTTGGGACTTAACTAATGAATCACTGCATACTAACACTGTTTTGTGTTGTTGTATTGAGTCCTGTATGGGTTTCTTTAAATGTTTGAAAAAGGAGGAGGTCCGCACACCAACAAGCTCCTGGAAATATTTTAATCCATCGGTATTTTAGAAAGTAACGTTTCGGGCTGCAATGCCCTTCTTCAGACTTAATTAGGAAATGCTACACACCTGCTTAAATACCCGCCCTTCACCCAAAACTTGGGTAAAAGGTGCCATTCAATGTCCGAATAAAAAATAGGACGAAGACGACTTAAGATCATGGATGTACCACACTGGGCTGTCACATAACAAATAGGGCAGACCATTTATCTAACATCACAACAGTGTAGCATACCTCAAAAACAATTAAAAATACCATTACAATACTCGTCACAGTATGAGAGGATGAAGAAAATATACAATACAGGCCATTAAAAATATACACAAAATACATATCCGATCCTCAAAAAAGTCCCACAGTCCAGTCTCATATACATATATACACACACATGTTATGGGTAAAGAACATCTATATCAAACTGGACAACAATAATCAAATTTCCCATACCCAGAGGCAAAAAAAAAAAAAAAAAAAAAAAAAAGGAGAATTATAAAAAGGGTCTTAAATCAAACTCTTCATTGAGTCCAAACGGAGAAAGTGTATTTAGAGTGAATATCCAATAAGCTTCTCTTTTAAGTAAAGCAACATTACAAAAATAGCACTTCGTCCTATTTTTTATTCGGACATTGAATGGCACCTCTCCGTGAATCGCCACCTTATCGTGGTGGAGGGGTTTGTGTGTCCCAGTGATCCCAGGAGCTATGTTGTCTGGGGGCTTGTCCCCCTGGTAGGGTCTCCCATGGCAAACTGGTCCTGGGTGAGGGTCCAGACAAAGAGCGGTTCAGAAGACCCTTATGAGTGAAAAAACAAGGGAACAGTTTACCCTGCCCGGGATAGGGTTACCGGGGCCCCACCCTGGAGCCAGGCCTGGGGAGGGAGCTCGAGGGAGAGCGTCTGGTGGCCAGGCATTAGCCCGTGGTGCTTGGCCGGGCGCAGCCCGAAGAGGTTATATGGGCCCGCCCTCCTGCAGGCCCACCACCCGCAGGAGGTGTCGTAGGGGTAGGGTGCAGTGTGTCGGGCGGTGGCCGAGGGCGGAGGCCCTGGCGGACTGATCCCCGGCTATCGAAACTGGCTATTGGGACATGGAATGTCACCTCTCTGGTGGGGAAGGAGCCTGAGCTAGTGCGTGAGGTTGAGAGATACCAGCTAGATATAGTTGGGCTCACCTCAACGCATGGCCTGGGCTCTGGAACCAGTCTCCTGGAGAAGGGCTGGACTCTGTTCCAGTCTGGAGTTGCCCTCGGTGAGAGGCGGCGAGCTGGGGTGGGTATTCTTGTATCCCCCCGGCTTGCTGCCTGTACGTCGGAGTTTTCACCGGTGGACGAGAGGGTAGTTTCCCTGCGCCTTCGGGCTGGGGACCGGGTCCTGACTGTTGTTTGCGCTTATGCGCCGAATGACAGTTCAGAGTACCCACCCTTTTTGGAGTCGCTGGGCGGGGTGCTGGAGAGTGCTCCATCTGGTGACTCCATAGTCTTGCTGGGAGACTTCAACGCTCATGTGGGCAATGACAGTGAGACCTGGAGGGGCGTGATTGGGAGGAACGGCCTGCCCGATCTGAACCCGAATGGTGTTTTGTTATTGGACTTCTGTGCAAACCACAGTTTGTCCATAACGAACACCGTGTTCGAACATAAGGATGTCCATAAGTGCACATGGCACCAGGACACCCTAGGTCGCAGGTCGATGATCGATTTTTGTAATCGTATCATCAGATCTGCGGCCGTATGTTCTGGACACTCGGGTGAAGAGAGGAGCTGAGCTGTCAACTGATCACCACCTGGTGGTGAGTTGGATCAGGTGGCGGGGGAAGATGCTGGACAGACCTGGCACACCTAAACGTATTGTGAGGGTGTGCTGGGAACGCCTGGCAGAAGCCCCAGTCCGGGAGATCTTCAACTCCCACCTCCGGCAGAACTTCGACAGCATTCCGAGGGAGGCTGAGGACATTGAGTCCGAATGGACCATGTTCCGCACCTCCATTGTTGAGGCTGCTGCTCAGAGCTGTGGCTGCAAGGTGGTTGGTGCCTGTCGTGGTGGTAACCCCCGAACCAGATGGTGGTCACCGGAGGTGAAGGGAGCCATCAAGCTGAAGAAAGAGTCCTATCGGGCTTGGTTAGCCTGTGGGACTCCGGAGGCAGCAGACAGGTATCGACAGGCCAAGCAGAATGCAGCTCGGGCAGTGGCCGAAGCAAAAACTCGGGTGTGGGAGGAGTTCGGTGAGGCTATGGAAAAAGACTTTCGGACGGCATCGAAGCCATTCTGGCAAACCGTCAGGCGACTCAGGAGGGGAAAGCAGTGCTTCACTCACACTGTTTATAGTGCGGGGGGGGGTGCTGCTGACCTCAACTGAGGCTATAGTCGGACGGTGGAAGGAATACTTCGAGGACCTCCTGAATCCCACTGACACGCCTTCTGTAGTGGAAGCAGAGTCTGGGGATGAGGGGGATGACTTGACCATCACTGGGGGTGAGGTCACTGAGGTAGTTAAACAACTCCTTGGTGGCAGAGCCCCTGGGGTGGACGAGATTCGCCCTGAGTTCCTGAAGGCTCTGGATGTTGTAGGGCTGTCTTGGTTGACACGCCTCTGCAACATCGCGTGGAGATCTGGGGCAGTGCCATTGGATTGGCAGACCGGGGTGGTGGTCCCCATCTTTAAGAAGGGAGACCGGAGGGTGTGCTCCAACTTTCGGGGGATCACACTACTCAGCCTCCCCGGTAAGGTCTATGCCAGGGTGCTGGAAAGGAGGGTGCGTCCGTTAGTCGAACCTCGGATTCAGGAGGAACAATGCGGTTTTCGTCCTGGTCATGGAACGCTGGACCAGCTCTTTATCCTCTCAAGGATATTCGAGTGTGCGTGGGAGTTTGCCCAACCAGTCCACATGTGCTTTGTGGACTTGGAGAAGGCATTCGACCGTGTCCCTCGGGGTGTCCTTTGGGAGGTTCTGCGGGAGTATGGGGTGTCTGGCCCGTTGTTGCGGGCCATTCAGTCCTTGTACAACCACAGTGAGAGCTTGGTCCGTATAGCCGGTAATAAGTCGGATTTGTTTCCTGTGGGTGTTGGACTCCGTCAGGGCTGCCCTTTGTCACCGATTCTGTTCATAATTTTTATGGACAGAATTTCTAGGCGTAGCCAGGTGGCGGAAGGCTTCTTCCTTGGTGGCCTCAGAGTCTCATCTCTGCTTTTTGCAGATGATGCGGTTCTGTTGGCTTCATCAGGGGGGGGCCTCCAGCTCGCAGTGGAACGGTTCGCAGCCGAGTGTGAAGCGGCTGGCATGAGAATCAGCACCTCTAAGTCTGAGGCCATGGTCCTCAGCCGGAAAAGGGTGGAGTGCCCTCTCCAGCTCAGGAACGAGTTCTTGCCCCAAGTGGAGGAGTTCAAGTATCTCGGGATCTTGTTCACGAGTGATGGGAGAAGGGAACGGGAGATCGACAGGCGGATCGGGGCTGCTTCTGCAGTGATGCGGACGCTGCACCGGTCCGTCGTGGTGAAGAGGGAGCTTAGCGTAAAAGCGAAGCTCTCGATTTACTGGTCGATCTATGTTCCTACCCTCACCTATGGTCACGAGCTTTGGGTAGTGACCGAAAGAATAAGATCGCGAATACAAGCGGCAGAAATGAGTTTCCTTCGAAGGGTGGCTGGCCTCTCCCTTAGAGATAGGGTGAGGAGTGCGGCCATCCGGGAGGGGCTCAGAGTAGAGCCGCTGCTCCTCCACATCGAAAGGAGCCAGTTGAGGTGGCTCGGGCATCTGATTAGGATGCCCCCTGGCCGCCTCCTGGGTGAGGTGTTCCAGGCATGTCCCACCGGGAAGAGGCCCCGTGGTAGACCCAGGACACGCTGGAGAGATTATGTATCTCGGCTGGCCTGGGAACGCCTTGGGGTCCCTCCGGATGAGCTGGAGGAGGTGGCTGGGGAGAGGGAAGCCTGGGCTTCTCTGCTTAGGCTTCTGCCCCCGCGACCCGGCCCCGGATAAGCGGAAGAAAATGGATGGATGGATGGATGGATGGATGGATGAATGGCACCTTTTACCCAAGTTTTGGGTGAAGGGCGGGTATTTAAGCAGGTGTGTAGCATTTCCTAATTAAGTCTGAAGAAGGGCATTGCAGCCCGAAACGTTACTTTCTGAAATACCGATGGATTAAAATATTTCCAGGAGCTTGTTGGTGTGCGGACCTCCTCCTTTTTCATTGAGTTCTGTTCGGATCCAGCACCCAGTTTAATTTTTGTGGATGTAAGTGTTTCTTTCTTATTAAGTTTTCTTTAAATGTTTGAAATTTTTCAGGGCATTTAGAAGGTTTGTTTTTTAATCTTGCTCATGGCAGCACTTGTTTGGTAGGTGCTATACAGATTTTTCTGGGCGCTTTTCTCTATATCCTATACAACGTTGTATAGGAATTAAAGATGAACAGACATGTGATTGCTCTTTAGTTAAACTACTTATATCAAACATGAAAAAGACAATAACAAAAAGATTTTTTTTTCCTTTTACATGTGGGTATGAAAGTCGGAATTCAAGTGTAGATTGAATGCATGTATGAATTGTTCTGTATTCAATTTTCCATTATCTTATTAGCTTATCTTTTTCAGGGTTGGGAGGGGGTCAAGGTGGATTCAAATCCAGGACCTTCTTGCTGTGAGTGCTAACTACCACGCCACCATGCTGCCTACACATTGAAAACAAAGGTTTTTTGGAATCCCATAACTTAAAATCTTTACACAACAAACACGTGTCGTGTATTTTTATCATTCTACATCAGTATTTTCTATCAATATTTTTATATCATGTATTGTTATATATATATTAATCACACACTCTAATTAATGGTCACATTATGTATTATTTGTCACTCATACACTGAAGCACTGCATGCTGTAGACAGGTGAGAAAAAGACTGAGGCCTGCTCTGCCCTAGGCCTGGGGTTTTTCCATTGGAGTAATGCTAGCCCCCACCTTTGTGAGGAGCTTCACCTTCTACACAGTGCACTTTTGACCCAGCTTCTCCCGAGGGGAGGGCGAGTAACGAGGAGCGAGTCCTGGAAGGGAGGGGTAGAGTGCACCTGGGCTTCCTGTAAGGGAGTAATGTGTGAATCGAGATGAGACACATTACTGAGACAAAAGTGCTCCAAGGAATGTGAAAGTATGCATGAGGAGCATGCTACTATGTCCCCTCCGCCTGATAACAGCTGGAGGAGGTGTGAGATTGGTCTATAAAAGGCAGAGGCAAACTTGGGAGGGAGCGCTCTTCTCTGCTCTTCCTCTCACCCGTGTTTACAGCGGCTGAAGGGCTCTCACTCCCGAGAGGGCTTCTGTTTTTTATACTCTGTTAAACTCTGGACGTCTACTTCTTTGCTTTTCTACCACCCTTGCAACAGCACCAAAGGCACTCACTCTCGGGAGGCTTTTTGCTATCTTGTACTTTGTTTAACTTTGTGCTTCAATAAATCCTGGAAACGAAACCTGCTCATCTCCAGTGAGTTTCTGTGAAGTGTGGAGTTTTTCTCAAGGTGCATTTGCTTCCATTGGTCTCCCCTCCGCCTAGTAAGAGCAACAGGGGGAGAGAGCCGCAAATAAAACCCGACACACGTAAAATTCATGCGAATGTTTTGTGCGTTAAAAATATATTTCGGACACACCTGTATTTTTAAGCAGCCGTTCACTCCGACCAGGACAAATTTGCAGCATTTATTTCTTCGGATCAAGTTTGATTTTTCATGTTAGCTCATACTGTAGCTCAAAACTCACACTGATGTACTGAATATACAGTGATGTGGGAACAATAGAATCAAACTATTTTACCTCAGGCACACAGCTACACGCTGCTGCTGTGGGGTAGTTGGCCCTCTGAAATTATTTTCTGCCTCCTCACATGTGATCCCAACTCAAACTCAAACAGCTCAAACTGCCCACTGACATCATGAAATATGTGCGTGGCTGTGATGCAGCTTCAGCTCTGGGATCAAACCATAAAACTCTCCCTGCTGCTGCTTTCTTATGAGCTGGATGAACCCAGAATCTGATTCTTCCTTCTCTTGTTTAGAACCATCAGGACCTCATTACATCATCACTTGATGTCGAATTCATTTTTTTCACAGTGCATTTTTAAGGACAATTTATTCACAAAAATGCATTACATTACACGACAAGTTCGCATCCAAAAGATTTGGAATTTCATGTCGTTTTTGTGCAACACGTCCAGTGTGTAACAGCCTGCAGTGTGCTCAGGCTTTTTTTAATGACTTTTTGTTGGCTGTGTGTAAGCTGAAAAAAGAGGATTGGGTTTTGCATTTGCATGTTTGATTGTGCAGCAGAAGGGATATTCAATTCAATTCAATTTTATTTATATAGCGCCAAATCACAACAAACAGTCGCCTCAAGGCGCTTTGTATTGTGGGTAAAGACCCTACAATAATACAGAGAAAACCCAACAGTCAAAACGACCCCCTATGAGCAGCACATGGTGACAGTGGGAAGGAAAAACTCCCTTTTAACAGGAAGAAACCTCCATCAGAACCAGGCTCGGGGGGGGGGGGGGGGAGGGGGGGGTCATCTGCCGCGACCAGTTGGGCTGAGGGGAGAGAAAAGACATGCTGTGGAAGAGAGCCAGAGATTAATAACAATTAATGATTAAATGCAGAGTGGAGTATAAACAAAGTAAATAAGGTGAATGAAAAGAAACAGTCTATTGTGGGAACCCCCCAGCAGCCTAGGCCTATAGCAGCATAACTAAGGGAGGGTTCAGGGTCACCTGATCCAGCTCTAACTATAAGCTTGATCATAAAGGAAAGTTTTAAGCCTAATCTTAAAAATAGAGAGGGTGTCTGTCTCCTGAATCCAAGCTGGGAGCTGGTTCCACAGAAGAGGGGCCTGAAAGCTGAAGGCTCTGCCTCCCATTCTACTCTTAAGTATCCTAGGAACCACAAGTAAGCCAGCAGTCTGAGAGTGAAGTGCTCTGTTGGGGTGATATGGTACTATGAGGTCTTTGAGATAAGATGGGGCCTGATTATTCAAGACCTTGTAGGTGAGGAGAAGGATTTTAAATTCTATTCTAGATTTAACAGGGAGCCAATGAAGAGAAGCCAATATGGGAGAAATCTGCTCTCTCTTTCTAGTCCCTGTCAGTACTCTAGCTGCAGCATTTTGGATCAGCTGAAGGCTTTTCAGGGAGCTTTTAGGACAGCCTGATAATAATGAATTACAATAGTCCAGCCTAGAAGTAATAAATGCACCTCTGAACCACTGTTCCCACACCTGAATAAAAAAAAAAATATTGGCATGTACAACTAACAAATTCACCTAATCATAAAAATACTGGTTTTAAGACAGAGAGACACAACAAAGAGAAGTGGGCAAAGTCAAATTCAGGGTTTGTTTAAAGCTGAGGACAGTGAATCAGGATTCCCAGAGTCTGACAGCCTCTCCATGATGGGAATATTACTGGAAGTTTCAGCCCACTCTCAGGTGCCAGCAGGTCGAATAAAGCTACATCTTTGGGTTTGCCATGGAGGATTAAAGGCAGCCAGACTCTGTACAGACCAGTATAATTTTATTTTACATTGTCCATAACCCTGGCTCAGTATGATGCAGCTTAAATGAAGCACTGGGCTCACAGATATTGAATATGGATGCACTGAAACTAATCGGGAATTTATTTGGAATCTGTGGCTGAAAATAATCATTTTACTTAACTGGTAACTTAATGATCCCCAACAGAAGCTCATATTTCTGTCATAACATCGTTTAAATAGTGACTGCTTTCCTACGATATCCGCTAACATTTGCACAGAAACTTTAAGCTAGCGCCATAAAGACGGTAAAACCTGCAATAATCTCTACAAATGCATCTGAGAGTTGTGATATTAGTGCTCTCTTACAGCACATTAATATCATTTCAAGTGCTTACTGACACTCACTGACTTATTAATATCGCTATATAAACGCTGTCCATTTAAAACGTCTTACCTGTAAGTACTGCTACATCCGCCGGAAGTCAGCGAGCATGAATTCTGTAGTCCTTCATGCGTCTGTCAGAATTGGAGACGGCCCCTACTGGCTCTTAACTATGGCCCTGAAAACTGCTAATAACGTTCATTTAATGGACTGATAACATTCGAAGCAGGTGACTTTGCACGAACACTGAAGAGAAACAACCTGTATCCTGAGCAACTGAAGTCCTTCTACCACTTCTGCATAGTGTCATCCTGTTCTGTATCACATAGTATGTCAACTGCACAGGCAAGAAATCTGTCAGCCGGGTCATAAGCTCTGCTGAGAGAATTATGGGTCTCCCGCTGCGTCCCCTGGTGACATGTTTAAGACTCGCTGCCTCCCCGTGTACGTGGCATTCAGCATACTATTTATGTTGTGCATCACTTTAGTTTTTATAAAACATGAAAACTATCATAACGGGTCTCAGTGATGTCTTAAAAATCTTGTGAAAGTTGGTCATAAAATTATATTTGTTTTGATATATACATTTTTTTTTGTTTATATTTAATTTTTAGGACTGTAGCGCTTGCGTTATGGCGTGTATGTTATGGAGAAATCTCTATTATTTTCAGAGTAGTATTTGGACAACTCGGATAATACCGTATTTTAGGTCTTTTATTCCAGTGTTAGTCTTGCATATTGATCAGCGTTGTGTATAAAAATTTGGCTTACAGATTTTAAATTGGTTGTCACAGTCTGAAGTTTGTGAATAGGCATTATGTGACATTTTATGTAACTTTTTGTCTTTTAAATGCTTTTTCCTTTCAAACATTTTTAATTTTCTTTTTTCCTTGTTGAAAGTTTTTAAGCACTCCCCTGTTTTAACCACTCCTGCTGGAATACGTCCTCTTCCTGAATGAAAACAAAACAAAACAAAACTGAAGGTGTGCTTGTGTGAGGCCAGGAACGGCTGATATCTGTGGATTTACTGCTTAACTGGTTTATTTCTTTAGGCTGAAGAGGATTGAAGGGAACTTTTTAGCTGTTTTTACAGAAAGATGAAGACGTTGGTGATGTTTGTGATCCACCTATATGGTAAGAAAAGCTACCTTAGAATCCAAGCTCCATTAACAACACCCGTACCAACACACACACACACACACACACACACACGGACATACGCAGCTTTCCTTGTAAAAACAGGCAGACGGGTTTGTGTGCATTCATTAGGAAGGTGCGGTCTCACAACCGTCAGTGGCTTCACACAGTTAAAGCTGAAATTGTGTTTTAGGGCCAAACAGATATTTGCTGTTTGCACCACACTGTTACAAGGAAAGCTATGGATGTAGGTGAAAGTTGTATTTTAGTTTTAACAGCCTGAAAACAGAATAAATGCATATTTAAGGCACTTTTAAATAACCTGCAAATGGCCACAATGAGCTGTAGATGTTTTGTTTAATTTTTAAATGGATACTTTTTTACTTATTTATCCTTTTGACTTGTATGGCAGTTTTGTGTTTCTGTTTCTGTTTGTCATGCCCAGGACACACTTGAAAAAGATATTTTAATCTCAATGTGTCTTTCCTGGTTAAGTAAAGGTTAAATAAAAAAATAAAAATTTACAGTTTCTTCCATAATTTTAGAGACAGACACATACTGCTTTATTATTTAGCCATTAGCTTCACAAGTTTATTTCTGTAATCATTTCATCAGAGAGCTATAAAGATCTCAATAGATCCCGAAAGAAATTAGGGCAGCCAGGAGCTTATCATGCAAAATAAATAGAAACAATGGAGGTAGCTGTATAAATTATAAAAACTGTACAAACAATACAGACTAACTATACTATATATATATGTCAATCAAAATAGCAGGGTCTAGCCTACCATATAAAATGCACTACATCCGTGCCACTTACGGGAGAGAAGGTAGAGACTTGAGGCTCCAGCATAGCACGAACAGTTCAGAAACAATTTGAAATGAGGAAAAAAAAGCAATTTATTAACTGATTAAGTCGTGTTTTAGACTGATTATTGCTAGCGGATCTATTCTGACCCAAAGTGCAGCCGTGACCGGTTCTGAATGACGGCTTTACAGCAGACAGCCGCACCAACTCTTGCCAGTACTGCGTACCGGCGCAGAATGTGTATAGATTTAGATGTGTATATAGTCAAATTATCTCTTTAGTCTTTATATTTTTAGTCTTTGTATCTTTATATTTTTATGCCTTTAGTGTATGTTATTGTGTTTTTGGTTTACTCATTTAAATGAAACGGTTGCAGCTGTAACAACAGAAATTTCCCTCTGGGATCAATAAAGTATTCTGATTCTGATTCTGAGAATCCTTTAGTGGTACGCAGTACCGGACTGTACCGGCTTACTTTCACCCCTGGTTATACTTAACAATGATAACCTTCATCCATTAAAACATTGTACAGGGGACTTATGCATGATGATGATATTAAACTGGCATTAGCTGTGAACTTGCCTCTTTCTCATGTATTGTTGTGTTGTGTTATTCCTGGTAATAGAATGCTTTTGGACAGACTTAGAGTTTGCAAAATACTGAAGTTTTCTACTATAAGACCACATTGTTGTGGCATTTATGTTCAAGCTGTGTTCTTGAAGTGGACATGTTAAGTGCACTTTTTATTTGGAAGAAGATATATATTATATGATAAAGTTCTTTTTTTGTGTTTATTTTATTCCTATTCAAGACACTTTTATAAGAATGACTATATTGTTAATATAGGCTACAGAGTATCGTTTTTTAACATTTTTGGCTGGTGGTGTGTCTTGTGATTTTTTTCAATGAAAAAAATGTACCTTGGCTCAAAAAAGGTTGAAAAAAACTGCATTACACAACAGTCATGAACATAGCGATTTCCAGCCAGCTGTAACTCTAGGTTGTCCATTTTATTTACTATGGATCTGGCGTTGGAGAGATACAGACTCAGCAGAGGAGGCCTGTGTGGTTGGCGTTTTAGCTTCAGCGTAAGGCCGGACCTGCAACCCTGCTTCTGCTTCCTCTCCCTCCACTATCGGCGGCGCTCTCAGACCTGATAACAATCCATCGAGCACCCAGCGGTCTGTCTGGGATGTTATGAGTTTTGGAAAAATCACTCAATACTGATATCTTGTGCCGGTAGCCAATGTCCACAAGATCCTGGCGTGTGTAGCAGTTGTTCATGGAAGACATCTTCAAGACATTCCTTCAGTTTAACTAATTGATGACCTTCAAATGCTCCATCAGACACAAATGTACTTGAGTGGCATCCCATTCTTAATCCACAGAGTTTAATATGATGCAGCAAGTCCAGTTTTCAGGTTTACCTGTCACAGCATCCTGCAAAGATGCCATTATTATACTGAGATTGTTCTGTCAGCCTGAGCCAACATACCTTTGTTATCAGCCTTGGTGAATGACACAGTCATAGCAAGCACAAAACAGAGAAAATATATACAAAAGGAAACCAGCCCAGAGAGCACAGAGACCATGACACTCACCAGTGAACACACCTCTGAAGTCATCCACGGCTTCAACTGAAAGGGTCATAACCACCACCAGGGGACTATTATACCCACTGGGGTTTAAATACCTGTGTCTCTCCACCATTTGGTTTGAGAACTGAAAGAGCCTTTTGGATGAGAGGTGAAACATCTTCAAGAAACAAAAAGAAGTCCAGTCACCTTTTTTCAAGCTCCAGAAATTACACACAATATTGGCACCACAATAGTGAAACCTCACACAGGTGAGCAAATTCATTATGAAACCACTGAAAAGTATACTGAATTTGAAACTGTTAAGTCTCTTAATAATAATAATATATTTTATTTGTAAGCACCTTTCAAAACACCCAAAGACACTTTACAGAAATAAAAACCAACAATCACAAAAATCTGGTGAATAAGAGCCAGCCTTTTTTCAAGCTCCAGAAACATGATTGGCAATGGCATTGTTTGTCAGAATGGCAATGATCCCAAACACACTGCTTATACAGTAAAGACATATCTGGACAGAAAAGCCACTATCAATCGTGGATTGGCCTCCCCAGAGCCTTGGATCTCAACATTATGTGTGGCATCATCTTTAAAGAGAACAGAACAAAAGGCAAGAACATCTAAAGAAAAACTTAAAATGTCCTTCAAGAAGCTGGAGAACTATTCCTGATGCTTAAAGAAACCTATTTTCCTAGAAATGTATTAAAAAAATGACTATTGGTTAAGACTAATGCAAAGTCCTGCATCACTTCATTACCTAGGTTGAATGTTTTTCTTTTTAAAGCGAAATGAAATGTTGTCTCATTCAGTATGGTATGGTGACTTAGTGACATGTACGGTACTTCTGCTTGTAGTGTGTGTATTGCTGACAGAATGAAGAGTGGGAATGATTTAAGGCTAAACCTCATCAATGAATATCAGTTGTCCTTCAGTATAATATAACTGATTGTGTACACTCTTGGTCCTCAGTTTCCCATCATGCCTCAGGTGTCGAGGTGCAGGAAGGAGCCACATTTGTTGTGTTACCCTGTGAGTTTCACACTTTTGAAGTGAAAGAATCCACAATTGTATGGAGCCGCAATGACCTCAATCCTCCTACGGTTCACCTGCATCGAGAGGAAGGCGATGACCTTCAGAACCAAAATGAGCATTACAGGGGCCGAACATCCATGAAGACTGATGCTCTGGAAAGTGGAGACCTCAGCCTCACGCTTACAAAAATTCAACTATCTGACAATGGCAACTACACCTGCACCATCCGCAGGTTAGGAGTTCAACTCCATCAGACAACAGTGCAGCTGCAGGTCCAGAGGGACAAAGGTGGAGGTCAGTGCAAAATTAAAAACCATGGATTGTTACAGAAATTTAACAGTGTTATTTTAGCATCCGTTAATTTTCCTGTTTTTTGTTCATGTTTGTATAATAAGGTCGCAGCAGGGTGCCAATTCTCCTGGTTTTCCTGGCTCTAACAGCAGTTCTCATTGTGGGAGGTGGAGTTCTCTTCAGACACTATTTTATGAAAGGTATGTGCATGATGTGGTCACATTGAAAATGAAAAATATTGGTGGCTTCTGATTTTGAGCTCAGATTTCTCCAACCATGTCCTTAAGAGAACCAGCAGATTTTTGTTCCACCCAGAACTAAAATCTGCTGTTGACGCCACTCATCATGAGTGACTCCGCTGATGAGTTTCTGCCTCTGATGGCCTAGACTGCATACTGTTCTCTCTCCACAGATGGACACGTGCTATAACAGAGTTTCCGCAGGGTAGTAAAAGGTAATAAAAGGTAGTAAATAAATGAGCTCAAATGAGGGCTATTAAAAGGTAGTAAAAGATAACAAACAGAATTTGACTTGGTAGTAAATTTTTCATCAGTCCTTCAATATATTTTGACTTTTCCATTGATGCAGACTTTTTGTTTTAAGTTCGTTTAACTATAAAATGTGTATAGAAATATAACTACTCAGCAGGACCTGAGCTGACATTGATAAACTCGATTGGTTCTGCTGTCCGATCTGCTGTGCACATGCACGGAGTAATTTTGCACTTTGTCATGGGAAAATATAAATTTCGCTAACAGGAAGTGCTTGCTAATAAAAAAACAAAACAAAATAACTCCCGACAACCCCTTTCCTATTGGTGGAAACTAATAGAAGATAGAATGGCCTGCATTTCACTGTCATGTACTCCAAATCAGAAGAACAGTGTCATGTCCTGGGCCGGTGGCCCAGTGTTTTGTTTTCTTGATATGGTTTGTTCTCTCAGGTTGGTTTATCTGTTATAGTTGCCCTCAGTTATTTCTAGTTCCTTGTGTCTCTCTGTATTCTGTCAGGTTTGCGTCTCTGTTCCCTTGTCGTACTTCCTGTTTTATTTTGATATCCATCGAGCCCCTGTCTGTTGTATTCAGTTTTGCTTCTCTCTGGTCTTGTCTTAGTTATCAGTGTCACCTGTGTTCCCACCTGTTTCCTCTTCCCTCATCAGCCCCTCTGTGTATTTAAGTCCTGCGTTTTCTCTGCCTGTCGTCGCGTCGTTGATGTGCCCACGTCTGATGTTCTGCTTCGGTGTTCCCTCGCTGTGTGTCTCCCTGCTCCTCCTCGGGTTTTGGTTTAGTTTCTTCCCAGTACAGGTTTGTTTTGGATTCTGTTATTTCCCAATAAATCACTTTAAGTTCACCCTCTTCTGAGTCCTGCGTTTTGGGGTCTTCCCGCTCGAGCCACACAGCGAACCATGACAAACAGTGTCTATCAATGATTTTGGCATTAGTACACCAGCTGTTGTGTATGTAAATGCATAGCCCCCCTCCTTTTGTTTTACCAGAATCTTTGTTTCTGTCCCAACGGAATGGGGAAATTATCCAGTTTGTTCATGATCGCTCTGGCATTGGTGAGAAAGACGCTGGGTGGCACTGGCTTGTGTGGCTGCTATGCCGGACCGACAGCCCCGCTTTTGCTTCCTGTGTCTCCTCCGCCTCCTGCCGGTGCCGATCAATATCCACGGAGCGCCCGGTGTTCTGGCTATCTCCTCCGGTATGCTGTGTGAGTGCAGAAAATCCCTTGTAATGGCCTAGTTTTGCTGTAATTCGATACTTAGGAGATCTTGCCGTCTGTATATAGGATTCGTGGTACGTAGCGTTACTTTTGCTGACAAAAATACAAACAAAAACACAAATAAACAGCACCTAATCGGAGCGCATTGAGCCGCTGCGTCTGTCCGCGTTGCCATATTATATATCAACATATATATTATTTTTTAGGGTGCATTACTTTTTCAGCCTTTTCAATTCAATTTTTCAATTCAATTCAATTTTATTTATACAGCGCCAGCTCACAACAAACAGTCACCTCAAAGCACTCTATACTGTAAGGTAAAGACCCCACAATAATTACAGAGAAAACCCAACAGTCAGCCTAATCTTAAAAATAGAGAGGGTGTCTGTCTCCTGAATCCAAGCTGGGAGTTGGTTCCACAGAAGAGGGGCCTGAAAGCTGAAGGCTCTGCCTCCCATTCTACTCTTAAGTATCCTAGGAACCACAAGTAAGCCAGCAGTCTGAGAGCGAAGTGCTCTGTTGGGGTGATATGGGACTATGAGCCAATGAAAAGAAGCCAATATGGGAGAAATCTGCTCTCTCTTTCTAGTCCTTGTCAGTACTCTAGCTGCAGCATTTTGGATCAGCTGAAGGCTTTTCAGGAAGCTTTTAGGACAGCCTGATAATAATGAATTACAATAGTCCAGCCTAGAAGTAATAAATGCATAAATTAGCTTTTCAGCATCACTCTGAGAAAGGATGTTTCTAATTTTAGAAATATTGCGCAAATGCAAAAAAGCGGTCCTACATATTTGTTTAATATGTGCATTGAAGGACAAATCCTGGTCAAAAATGATCAAAAAGATTTCTCACAGTGTTACTGGAGGCCAAAGTAATGCCATCCAGAGTAAGTATCTGGTTAGACACCATGTTTCTACACTCTAAAACTTGACACGTTGACCTTACTTAAGAAAATCTAGGAAACCGATTGCCCTGAAAAATGTAAGTAAGTATAAGTATTATGTCTTATGTTTGTTTACTTAACATATACTTGTTCAGTGTACTTAAGACCTTGTTGTGTCAACTTAATCATGTTAAGTTAAATTAACTTAGTGTTAGTGAAGTTGTTTCAACTCAGAAATAGGAAGTAAATTAACCTGTTCTTAACTTAGCTACATCAAGTTAGTCCAACTTACATGAACAGAATAGAATAGAATAGAATAGAATGCCTTTATTGTCATTATACAGGATGTACAATGAGATTGGAGGGCCACTCCTGTTCAGTGCCATGCAACAGAAAATCAAACTCTCTAAAATAAAAATAAAAATATTATAATCTAGTAAAATCAAGAAATATACAGAAAATAAACAATGTATAAAATATACAAAAAATAGAATGTATAAAGATATATACATACATTCATTGGTGCATCTGTACATTGTAAGAAAAGTAAATAAGTGTATACATATAATGAAGATGATGAATATTGCACTTGGGGAATGAATATTGCACTAGTGAATGAATACTGGATATTACACAATATAGGAATGTTAGATATTGTTCAGTATGAATAATCTAATATTGCACAGAGATGTGGGTGTTGCACAGTTACAGTGGGTGAGTGTGAGAGTTCAGGGTGGTGATTGCTCTGGCGAAGAAACTGTTCTTGAGTCTGTTTGTTCTGGCTTTGATGCACCTGTAGCGCCTGCCAGAGGGCAGCAGGTCAAACAGGTCAAAGCCAGGGTGTGAGCTGTCCTTGATGATGTTCCTGGCTCTGCTGATGCAGCGGGAGGTGTAGATGTCCATCAGGGAGGGGAGAGGGCAGCCAACGATTCTTTGTGCTGTCTTGACTACCCTCTGAAGCCTGACCCTGTCTGCCTCAGTGCAGCTGCCGTACCATACTGTGACAAAATAGTACAGTTTACTTAGCAGACTCTAAGAAACCGATTACCTTAAATGAATGAAGTAACTACAACAATGGTGGTGAGTTCACAAGGTTCAATGTTTTATTTTTAACAAAATATTATCCTTAGCTTCTTAACAAAAGGCCAATGTGGCCACACATGAACAAATACAAAACTAATTACGTTTTTACCCTTCCACAGGGCTCAATAACAGTAATACCAGAAAGATGATTAAGTAAGCTTACAGGCTGAATGAGCAGCAAATGAAACAGTTTATTTTGAACTGTAACAAGTAGGCACTCTAGCACTGTCACATTTACCTGGGAAAAAAAATCTGTTATATATGGAGGACAGATTCTGACATACTTGGCAATAAGCACAAACATAAATAAATAGCTTGATGAAGTAATTCATGTGCCAAATATTGCATCCAACAAATAAAAAATAAGAACTTTACCAACTTATTTGATAATACAGTGCAACATTGCAAAAAAAATAAATAAATTAAAATAGTAAGTTAAAAAAAATCACATTAAATAAATACACAATATGAGAAAACAGAAATACAAATAATGGCATAGAAGAAGATACCAGACTGTGCATCAGCCTCTGAATGAAGTCAAAGGTGCATGTGGAGCATGTGGAGATGTTGCAAAGGTGCAACATCTCCACATAGCCAACTGCTGTTTGACGCCCCTGCACAACCTGAAGCTCCATTGTTCCATTGAAGGAAAACGCACCCCAAATCATGATCCGACTTTGACGCCTCATAGCGTCACACTAATGCTGCAGTCCGCTCTTACGATGCTTTTATATGACAGACTAGACCCTCAGAATTGGATTGACACCTCATTTGTCCAGTCATGTCATGAAATGGGTTTTCCAGAGCCAATAATAACCAGACAGTGTCATGTGACTTTTCTGGATATTCCCCCAAATGTTCCCCAATCGTTCATATTGGTCAAGTCTGACCCAAAATCCGAAACCACAGATGTATAGCCAATAAAATTCCTGACACGTGGGTATATGGCACTATGGGGTAGGTTTTCACATTAAACCATAAACTCCCTGCGTATTCAATGCGTCCTCCGTGCGTGAAACTGAGCAGGAAGTAAGAGTGTGTGCGCCGTCGTGCGTAAACAGTGTTTACAATACTTTTTCTCGCCAACAGATTGTCAGAATGCATCAAAAACAGACTATATTTATTCAGCGAAGTGACTACATGACTCACGAGACTGGATTATTATTTATTAGAGGATTTTGTCGCTGATTATTCATCTCTGAGGACCTGTCATGGTCATGCCACACCACTGCATTGGCAAAGAAAGCCCGTCAGCGTCTTTATCACCTTAGACGCTTAAGGGACTTCAAACTACCATCCAAGGTGCTTCGTAACTTCTACACCTGCACCATTGAATCGATCATTACGGGAAACATCACAACCTGGTTCGGAAACAGCACCAAGCAGGATGGGCAGGTTCTACAAAGGGTGGTACATTCAGCTGAGCGCATAATCCGGACTGAGCTTCCTGACCTGCAGTCCATATACAGGAAACGGTGCTGGACAAGGGCCAGGAGGATATTAAAGGACCCCAGTCATCCCAGTAATGGACTGTTTTCTCTGTTACGATCAGGGAAGCAGTTTCGTACTCTAAAAGCCAAAACAGAGAGGATGAGAAGAAGCTTTTTCCCACAAGCTATTCGATTCCTCAACAAACAGAGCATTTAGGACTAATTTACACAACGTCAGACTTATATGTATACGTATATGTATATATATTTATATATGTGGACATAATGTATGTGTATATAAGTATATGCATGTATACTGTTTTTATGTGTATATGTATGTATACTGTATGTATAGATTAGTACTTGTATATTTATTATTATCACATCTGTATAGAATTATGTAGCATCTGCACTGCTGTCGCTTTACGCACTGGTTCACTCTAAATTGCCCCTTCTAATTATATTGTTAATTTTGTTTACTTAATTTAATTTGTTCTTTTTAATTATAAGGTTTACTTAATTTAATTTGTTAATTTGTTAATTTGTTTAATTTGTTCTTTTTAATTTGTTCTTTTTAATTATATTGTTAATTTTTCTAATGTTTATATACTTATACTTTTTAAATACATTCTATTTCTGTATAATATATTTTTTAACTATTCTGTAGTTTTGTAATCAGGGTGGCGGAGCAGTCACAAAAGCATTTCACTGCCAGTTGTACTGTGTATGACCAGGTATGTGACAAATAAACCTTGATTTGATTTGATTTGATTTGATTTGATTCAACCGGTTTTATCGCTGCAAACAAACAGCTGTACTCCGGCTGTACTCCCTGTAAAATGTCCAAGTTTTGACAGTGATGCCAGTGCCCATTCTTTGTCCTCCTGAGTGACAAAAAAACATACTTTGAGTAATCAAATAAGTAATCATTTCAAGGGAGGATGCTATATCAAAATTAGCAGCATTTTATTAGGACTATTCACTTAATATGTTAAAAAGCCCACCTACAGATGGTCCTTGGAGCCGGATGGATCTCCTTTAATAAAGATATCATACTCAGAAGAACCACGTACTAGGAGACAACCAGCTCTCCCTGCTCACCTTCGGGAATACAACCTCAATGATTATCTCCCCAAGAGAAGATCATCACTCTCCAGGTTAGCACACACTCCACCTCCACGTCCAACAGATGAAGAGGAGCCCGACGTGGCTCATAGATATGCCCGATCTGAGTCCCCTATAACTCAGGACAGTTTCCAGTTATCTGGATGGAACACTAGAGATCAGTGGGATGAGAAGACAGCGAGACTTCAGCAGGAGAATGAGAAACTGAGAAGTGAGCAGGAGGTTCTGCTCCAAGCCATGCACCGTCTGAGACTACATAATGAGGAGCTGTCAAAGAAAAGTGAAGAAAGAATGGAGCTGCTTCGTAGCCAAGCGGCAATAGAGACACTACCAGGCACTATTAATCAGCAGCAAAGGGCCTACCATGCACTGCCTACTCCACTGCTGGAGCCGAGAGACCAGGCTGCGCAGCCGGACAGGCCTGGCAACCACAACAGAGCAGAGTCTGACGGTGGTGAGAAACAGCATGCCACTTTGACAAGAGAAGAGAAGGTACACCCACTCCTGGATTCAGAGCACACAGTACCACCTCACGTGACTTTACAGGACCCTATTAGTCAGCGGTATTTCTCTCGGCACCGCTCTCCAGATTACTGCCACAGCAACGCTTCAGCCCACCTTCACTCGCCTGAGAGGCACTCTCTTCACACTCAAGGGATCACCTACACATCAGAGAGAAGGTCAGCACCTGCACCTGAGGCCCAACACTTTAGACAGAGGCATGGTGATTACTCACCTGATGGGTTCCCCTTGGCAAGGCGGGCCGATCATGCACCAGCATGGGACTAACCCCACAGCTCAGAAAGATATCACCACAGGTCACCTGAGCCAGGAGCTAGAAGTTAGCCTGTTCATCGTGGGGGTTATAGCACTCAGTACCACTCCCCTCGTAGACATGATCATGTCAATGACTATCTTTACCCCAGATCTCAACATCCGGGACCAGTGGGAGGTCAGAAGCAATATTATAGAGGGCCCACACCTACTATTCCAGATTTCCTACACCCAATCCCACGGGAGTTTGTACGGTTGAGGATTGCCCTGAAAAATATCCTCCCAGCAGATGTGACAGATACTTCAAATTCCAGATACTAGTGGATCACCTTAAGTTGGAGGAGGCTTTGCTTATTGCTGACTCTTACAGCAATTCCAGATACCCTTATACCAACACTATGGAGGCCCTCAACCAGCAGTACGGACAACCACACCAGCTGGCCCTGCAGCGTATTGCAGAATTAATGGATGGGCATTCGGTTATGGCAGGGGATACAAAGGCCTTTAGGATGTTTGCTCTAAAGGTACGCTCACTGGTTAGCATGCTAGCACAGCTGGGGAGGAAGCAATGGTTGAACTGGAGTGTGGGTCCCACGTGTTCAGGTTGCTTGAAAAGCTCCCCACGAGTTGAGATCCAGTTTCCGTCGATACATTCACCCTCAAAACATTCCCATTCCTACACTGAGTGATTTCGCAGACTGGCTTGAGTATGAGCTGCAGGTGCAAGTTGATACTCCGAGGGTCAGCTCAAAGAGAGCCATGTTCCAGAGAGGAGAGGAGAGGAGAAAGCCATCCACTAAGACAACCACCATACTGTTCAACACAGAGCCCCCAGGTACAGCTACTACATCAGCAGTTCCACCAGCTAAAGGCAAAGGGAGGAAGTCCTGTCCATACTGTGATAGTATCAACCACTCTCTAAACAACTGCTCCAACTTCAGACATCTACGCGTAGCCCAACGATGAAGTTGGATTAAGAATAATAACCGGTGCTGGCGTTGTGGTAGGACCTATCATGCAGCAGAATGTGACTTGAAAATGTGCTGTAAGACTTGCAACTGGTGGCATCTCCTGGTCCTGCATGAGGTCAATGACAGATCCTCTAAAGGTGAGACAGCCCAAGCATCATCAGCATCTGCACCTATGGACACTTGCACCACACGAGTGGGAGAGGAAGTGTTATACATCGACAGACCTCTGGGAAGATGTAAAGTCCTCTTGAAAATCGGCAAGGTGCTGTTAAGAAAAGGAGATCGAGTCCTAGAGTCTTATGCAGTCCTCGATGATGGTTCAGAGCGAACAATCCTTCTCCATACAGCTGTACAACAGTTGGATCTGAAAGGTCAGTGTGAAGACTAACCCTGAGGACTGTGAGATAAGATCTCCATGTCCTTCAAGAAGAGGCTGTTTCCTTCAGCCTTTCTCCTGTCTCCCAGCCAAGAAGGATTTTCAAAATATGCCAAGCGTTCAATGCTGAAACACTTGGGTTGGTCGATCACACGCACAGCAAGACCAAGAAGCAGTGAAGCTTCTCGAGTTAAGCGCTATGCAACACCACTCCTGCGCGCTCCTAACATGCCCACACTGTCTGCCCCCAAGGAAGCCGTGCTCCCCCTGCTTCGCAGCACCGAGCGGCGGCTGGCTAAGTCACCTGAGCAGGTCCTTGTCTACACTGCAGAGGTTCAGAGACTACAAAGGGAAAGTTATGTTGTTAAAACTTGAGCCCGGAGCAGAGGACACCCCCGCTAGCTGGTATATCCCACACCACATGGTGCAGCATAATGGCAAGAATCAAGTTGTGTTTAACTGCTCCTTTCAGCTCCAAGGACAAAGCCTCAATGACCACTTTCTCCCTGGACCTACTTTGGGGCCACCCCTCCTGGCAGTGCTTCTAAGATTCAGACAACATCCCTTTGCAATCAGAAGTGACATCCGGGGGATGTTTCACCAGGTTCAACTTCTGAAGGAAGACCAGCCACTGCTCCGATTACTTTGGCAGGACTGTAAACGTGACGACACCTCTGCCATCTATGAGTGGAGAGTGCTTCCCTTTGGCACCACGTGCAGCCCATGCTGTGCTGTCTTTGCACTACAGAAGCATGTGCTAGACCACAGCCAGCCAGGGGAGGGTGTCCGTGAGACTGTGATGCAGTCATTCTACATCGATAACTGTCTTCAGAGTTTGGCATCAGAGGGAGAAGCCAAAGGTGGCTGAAGGTGGTTTTGAGTTAAGGCAATGGGCTAGTAACAGCCTTCCATCATTAGCAACCTCCCCTCAGAGCTTCGATCAGACAGTGCAGACCTCTGGATAACACATGGCCAGCTCAATGTGCAAGAATCCATTGGACTCCACTGGCACTGCTCGTCAGACAGACTTCGTTATAAGCTCCGCCCCGTGGATCACCCCCAGGTGACTCTGCGCACAATTTACAAGGTCTTGGCGAGCCAGTATGACTCACTTGGCTATATTGTACCATACACCACACGAGCTAAAATCATAGTTCAGCAGATGTGGGCTGCAAGAAGAGACTGGGATGACCCCAAACTTCCAGAGGATCTCCTCCAGGCTTGGAAGGAGTGGGAGCAAGAACTGCCTGAACTGCAAACCATCTCTTTAGCCCGTTGTTACACCAGCTCTGCTATGGACATAGGCACCTGTCATCGTGATGTCCATGTACTCTGTGATGCTTCTGAGCGAGCTTATGGATCTGTGGCTTATCTCAGAAGTGAAGATGCTTGTGGGAGAGTGGAAGTCACCTTCCTGACCGCATGTTCCAGAGTAGCACCCCGGAAGCAACAGACCTCATTTGGAACTATGTGCAGCATTCACAGGGGCACAGTTAGCACAGGTGCTTACTACTGAACTGACAGTCCCTCTCCGCCATGTCACTCTGTGGACAGACTCGACTACAGTACTAGCATGGTTACAGTCAGACATGTGCCAATTCAGAGTCTTTGTGGGAACTCGTGTGGCTGAGATCCATGACCGACATGACAGTCTGGAGATATGTGGATGCTGCCAGCAACCCAGCAGATGACATTGCAAGGGGAAGACATCTGTCGGAATTAGGGGAACAAAGTCACTGGTGCCAAGGTCCCCCATTTCTCCGGGAGTCTCCAGATCAGTGGCCTGAGAAACCCCATCTTACATCTGTTAACGACGAGGAGCTACGGAAGCCTTTCACCTGTCTACATGTCATCAAACCATGCAAACCGCATTAACCTGACCCAGAGTAGTTCCATACATTCAAGGAACTCCTTGAAGCTACAGCGCAAGTTTTGCGTGAGCCAGCAGATGCCACTCTCACAGCAGAAGATTATCAAAAGGCAGAAATTATCCTTCTACGATGATTGCATCAAGATTGTTTTCCCTGTGACCTGGCCTCCTTGGAAGAGGGCAAGCCACTCCGGAAATCAAGCCATCTGATTACTCTGGCTCCAGCTCTAGAGGCAACAACAGGACTCATTCATGTAGGAGGTCATCTCCGTCACAGTCCTTATCTTGACCAAACCACTATCCACCCAGTTGTGCTCGATCCTAAACACAGGATCACTCAGTTAATTATTAAGGATGTAGACAAAACTTTATGCCATCCCGGAGCAGAATGAGTGTTTGCTGAAGCTCGCAGGAGGTACTGGATATTGCGGGGGGGAGAAGCAGTTAAGCAACACCAACGAGGGTGTCTTGAGTGCAGGAAGTGGAGCGGCAAATCAGAGATGCCAAAGATGGCAGACTTGCCTCTTGCAAGACTCTGGCTTCATCAGCCTCCGTTCTACTCCACAGGTGTGGATTGTTTTGGACCATATATTATCAAAGTTGGCCGACGAAACGAGAAACGATGGGGCATCATATTTAAATGCCTCACTACGAGAGCGGTCCACCTGGACCTCCTCTCTGCCATGGACACAGATTCTTTTCTTTTGGCATTTCGTCGATTCATTACCCGCAGAGGGAAACCATGTAAACTGCTTTCTGATCAAGGCACCAACTTCAGAGGAGGGCATAGAGAGCTGAAGGAAGCTTTCAATGCCCTGCAACCTGAACTACAGGCTCGGCTTGCTGCTCAGCAGGTGAGATTCACTTTCAACCCACCAAATTTACCCCATTTTGGTGGGTGCTGGGAGAGAGAGATTCACTCCTTGAAGCAGGCCCTACAGACCACATTAGGGGCGCAGACTGTAACAGAGGTGGTTCTGCAGCCTGTCCTTACAGAAGTCGAAGGGATTCTGAATTAAAAGCCCCTGGGTTACGTATCGTCAGATGTGGCTGATGTGGATCCAGTCACGCAAAACTCTCTGTTGATGGGGCGGCCAGATGCAGCTCTTCCCCAGGTTGTATATCCTAAATCCAAGATACTGAGTAAACGGAGATGGCATCACAGCCAGGTACTGGCTGAACATTTCTGGAAGCATTTTATCAAGTATTATCTTCCGAGCCTGCAGACCAGACACAAATGGCAAGCAGAGACTCCTGCCATTCTCGTGGGCAAGGCAGTTATGATCGTTGATCTCCAACTTCCCCGTGCACTATGGCCAGTGGGACTGATCACAGAAACGTTTCCTGGATGAGATGGAAGGATCAGAACCCTCAAGGTGGAAGTGAATGGGCGCACATATACCCGGCCTCTGACACAACTCATCCCTCTTCCAGCTTTACCGGACAAAGGAAGGATTCTTGACTGATGAGCAGATTTCCACCGGAAATCTGGGGGCGGCTGTCCATGCATTAGCGGCATGGAGGGAGCATGATTTGCCCAGTGACCAATAGGAATGCATCTATCAGTAAATCACAGCTTGCAGCCGCTCTCCCACTGCCATAGCAGCGGAGAGCGTAGTCAAACGGATGGAGCAGCTGCACACAAGTTATCGGACTTTGGACAAAATCGGACTAAAGCTGGCCTGTGTGTTCATGGGACTAGTAATTTCACCTTATGAGCATTGTGCTTGTTTTTGTTCCACATAGATTTAGCCATGTTTGATAATAGTTATTCAGGGCTTTCAAATTCAAATTCAGGCATGGGAACCAGATGATTGGGCTTAAGAAATGGTTCAAGTCCATGTCCGAGGTTGAACGTAAGTAATCTAGGTATACATGAACAATGTAAGCAATAGAATTCTAATGATCAGATGAGAGAAAGGTTGCCGGCCTCATGGAATGCGATCGTCTGCATGATTTGATCATGAATTTCAGAGCCGACCGTGCTGTTCATTCAGGGGCTAGTTTGACCATAAAATAATATGCATTAGCAGAGCTTATGTACTTTTGAAGATCCATCCATCCATTCTCTCCCGCTTATCCGGGGCCGGGTCGCGGGGGCAGGAGCCTAAGCAAAGAAGCCCAGGCTTCCCTCTCCCCAGCCACCTCCTCCAGCTCATCCGGAGGGACCCCAAGGCGTTCCCAGGCCAGCCGAGAGATATAATCCCTCCAGCATGTCCTGGGTCTACCACGGGGCCTCCTCCCGGTGGGACATGCCTGGAACACCTCACCCAAGAGGCGGCCAGGAGGCATCCTAATCAGATGCCCGAGCCACCTCAACTGGCTCCTTTCGATGTGGAGGAGCAGTGGCTCTACTCTGAGCCCCTCCCGGATGGCCGCACTCCTCACCTTATCTCTAAGGGAGAGGCCAGCCACCCTTCGAAGGAAACTCATTTCTGCCGCTTGTATTCGCGATCTTATTCTTTCGGTCACTACCCAAAGCTCGTGACCATAGGTGAGGGTAGGAACGTAGATCGACTGGTAAATTGAGAGCTTCGCTTTTACACTAAGCTCTCTCTACACCACGACAGACCAGTGCAGCGTCCGCATCACTGCAGAAGCAGCCCCGATCCGTCTGTCGATCTCCCGCTCCCTTCTCCCATCACTCGTGAACAAGATCCCGAGATACTTGAACTCCTCCACTTGGGGCAGGAACTCGTTCCTGAGCCGGAGAGGGCACTCCACCTTTTTCTGGCTGAGGACCATGGCCTCAGACTTAGAGGTGCTGATTCTCATGCCGGCCGCTTCACACTCAGCTGCGAACCGTTCCACTGCGAGCTGGAGGCCACCCCCTGTTGAAGCCAACAGAACCGCATCATCCGCAAAAAGCAGAGATGAGACTCTGAGGCCACCAAGGAAGAAGCCTTCCGCCACCTGGCTACGCCTAGAAATTCTGTCCATAAAAATTATGAACAGAATCGGTGACAAAGGGCAGCCCTGATGGAGTCCAACACCCACAGGAAACGAATCCGAATTATTACCGGCTATACGGACCAAGCTCTCACTGCGGTTGTACAAAGACTGAATGGCCCGCAACAACAGGAACTCAGGGCGAATCTCGTCCACCCCAGGGGCCTTGCCACCAAGGAGTTGTTTAACTGCCTCAGTGACCTCACCCCCAGTGATGGTCAAGTCATCTCCCTCGTCCCCAGACTCTGCTTCCACTACAGAAGGCGTGTCAGTGGGATTCAGGAGGTCCTCGAAGTATTCCTTCCACCGTCCGACTATAGCCTCAGTTGAAGTCAGCAGCACCCCACCCGCACTATAAACCCTCTGAGTGGAGCACTGCTTTCCCCTCCTGAGTCGCCTGACGGTTTGCCAGAATCGCTTCGATGCCGTCCGAAAGTCTTTTTCCATAGCGTCACCGAACTCCTCCCACACCCGAGTTTTTGCTTCAGCCACTGTCCGAGCTGCATTCCGCTTGGCCTGCCGATACCTGTCAGCTGCCTCTGGAGTCCCACAGGCTAACCAAGCCCGATAGGACTTTTTCTTCAGCTTGATGGCTCCCTTCACCTCCGGTGACCACCATCTGGTTCGGGGGTTACCACCACGACAGGCACCAACCACCTTGCAGCCACAGCTCTGAACAGCAGCCTCAACAATGGAGGTGCGGAACATGGTCCATTCGGACTCAATGTCCTCAGCCTCCCTCGGAATGCTGTTGAAGTTCTGCCGGAGGTGGGAGTTGAAGATCTCCCGGACTGGGGCTTCTGCCAGGCGTTCCCAGCACACCCTCACAATACGTTTAGGTGTGCCAGGTCTGTCCAGCATCTTCCCCCACCGCCTGATCCAACTCACCACCAGGTGGTGATCAGTTGACAGCTCAGCTCCTCTCTTCACCTGAGTGTCCAGAACATACGGCCGCAGATCTGATGAGACGATTACAAAATCAATCATCGACCTGCGACCTAGGGTGTCCTGGTGCCATGTGCACTTATGGACATCCTTATGTTCGAACATGGTGTTTGTTATGGACAAACTGTGGTTTGCACAGAAGTCCAATAACAAAACACCATTCGGGTACAGATCGGGCAGGCCGATCCTCCCACTCACGCCCCTCCAGGTCTCACTGTCATTGCCCACGTGAGCGTTGAAGTCTCCCAGCAAGACTATGGAGTCCCCAGATGGAGCACTCTCCAGCACCCCGCCCAGCGACTCCAAAAAGGGTGGGTACTCTGAACTGTCATTCGGCGCATAAGCTCAAACAACAGTTAGGACCCGTTCCCCAGCCCGAAGGCGCAGGGAAACAACCCTCTCATCCACCGGAGAAAACTCCGACGTACAGGCAGCAAGCCGGGGGGATACAAAAATACCCACCCCAGCTCGCCGCCTCTCACCGAGGGCAACTCCAGACTGGAACAGAGTCCAGCCCTTCTCCAGGAGACTGGTTCCAGAGCCCAGGCCATGCGTTGAGGTGAGCCCAACTATATCTAGCTGGTATCTCTCAACCTCACGCAATAGCTCAGGCTCCTTCCCCACCAGAGAGGTGACATTCCATGTCCCAATAGCCAGTTTCGATAGCCGGGGATCAGTCCGCCAGGGCCTCCGCCCTCGACCACCGCCCGACACACACTGCACCCGACCCCTACGACACCTCCTGTGGGTGGTGGGCCTACAGGAGGGCGGGCCCATGTAACCTCTTCGGGCTGCGCCCGGCCGAGCACCACGGGCTAATGCCCGGCCACCAGACGCTCTACCTCGAGCTCCCTCCCCAGGCCTGGCTCCAGGGTGGGGCCCCGGTAACCCTATTCCGGGCAGGGTAAACTGTTCCCTTGCTGTTTCAATCATAGGGGTCTTCTGAACCGCTCTTTGTCTGGACCCTCACCCAGGACCAGTTTGCCATGGGAGACCCTACCAGGGGGACAAGCCCCCGGACAACATAGCTCCTGGGATCACTGGGGCACACAAACCCCTCCACCACGATAAGGTGGCGATTCACGGAGGAGTTTGAAGATTAACTTTCAAAATTATTTAAAGTTAAACCACAACATTGTTGAGATGCATTGCATATTAGTAATGGTTTGTGAACACATTGGCAGTGGCATTTCTTCCTTTCATAGTAGAAGTTGTTCATTTATAGTAACTTTGATATATTTATGGGAGTACTGACTGAAAGTCTTTAAAAAGTGGTAAAATTTAGAGGATAGTACCAGTGTTGCCAAGTCCGCTAAAGTCTTGCAAATCTCGTGAGTCGCGGGTTGCGGTTTTTTGGGCTTGTTTTTGAACATCAAGTTGCTTATTTGGGCTTGACTTTATTTCCGAGTGAAACTCATTGATTATCTCTCGGCGCCCCATAATAAAGCAAAAGACAAGTGGTAGGTAGTTTGTCCCTTCCAAGCCCCCGTTTTCTGTTTATCATTCCCGCCCATGTTGACCAGGTGCGCACCCAAACAAATACTCATAACAGCCTAGAGTGAGGAGGCAGCGTAAGAATGAGCTCCAGTAAGCGGGGAAAATATAGAAAAAATATAATAAAGAGTGGGAGAAAGAGAGCGCGCTTACAGAATGGATCCGAGCTCAGATGGGAGACAGTGGCGCAAAAAGTGGGTGTACGCTATATGCAATACACAGGGGCGCCTCACAAGAGGGAGGCGCCAAAGATGCGGCAAATTATTTATCTAGTTGCATTTTCTGTATTTAACAGCTGTGCATATGATATGATCAATAACAGAGGCACGGCGCTGATTAGGCGCCCCTGTGCTCCTTCACCTCCCCTCCTCCTGTCGTCCCCTTATACACACAAACATTTTTTTTTTTTTTTTTTGTGATTGATGGAAAATAAAAGCCTGTAAAAGAAGTCTTGTATTTTATAAGTCCACGAATAGGTGAGATCTGCAGGCATGAACACAGTAAACCCTCAGAGGGTGTGTATGTGTGTGTGTGTGTGTTATGGGGGGGGCTAAAATTGTGTTCGCAAACACCTGAGAAAGTGGCTGCAGTCCTGATGAGAGACGTATCAAAGGCATTCTACAGATTTTGTAAGTGTGAAATATGAGCTTACTGTGCTGATTTAATGCAACATGCTAATACCGAGAAGCACACACACAAAAAGACTGTGTCCCCTTCGCTTCTATGAGGCTAAGAAACATGGGTTTCACTGACCCAAAACACAATGAGACAAAACAAAGAAATGAGGTATACTGTTTAAAAGCGGCCTCAGTTTTACACAATGTTGTGGGTTGCCAGTTGGGCTTCTTTTGAGCTTGTTTTTATAGAGCTGGTTGCTTGTTTCTATCTTGAGATCTGGCAACACTGGATAGTACTCATAAAAGCAAAACAGATGGGAAAAGACGCCCATGGAGGACAGCAAAGGTCTCAGTCATAAGGTGTCTGCTACTTTGGCATGCCCCCCTGCTACTCCAAAACAATTTGAAAGCCCTGGTTATTACTGTTATGTTAGCAAGTGTGCTAGCCTTGCTTCACAAGTTGTGTTGTAGTTATGTTGAGCTAATATGTGTCGAACAAAGTTAGCATATAATGTTTATACCTGTTGCTGTCGACAGCTGCTCTGTGTTAAACCGTATGTCAGCGCCGCACTGCAGTGAATTATTCTGTCCAGTAGAGGTAGTGTTGGACCTAAAATGAGAGATTTTCCCCTTGATGCTTCTGTGCTGCATCACCTTACTTGTCCTTACTGTTATAGGATAATTTGTTGCGAATGACTGTGATGCATTCCAAATAGATATTTATTAGTTAAAGTGATATGTTAATGTTACTATTTTATACCTATTTCCGAAACCACATTTCTACTGGTCAGCCTGAGTGTGTGCATATTGTGTGGCAATGGAAAATAAAGTTTGCACCTTATGTGACATCGCCCTCATGTCTCTGACCGGACTATATTACAAGGGGACCGCATTTTTACCACGAGTGAGAGATAGTGGGTTAGTGTGTCCACTATAACATAATGCACATTTTTAAAATTTTTTATGTGCACTGAATAATTTGTCTTTATAAAACACAAGGCTGACCTTAAAGCTGAGAATAATTAAAACTTTAAATGAATGGCTCACCTTCTGTTGTTGATGGTGTCATCTCAGACACCCTCTTGGCAACAATCTCCTCTGCTTTGGATGCCTTCGCCCTCTTCCACACACATTCCACATTGGTGCGAGACACATTCTTCTCCACCCAAATCAATAATTCTGCCATATGATGGCATTTGTCTTGGCCAATCGGGCACTCACAGGAGCTGTACTTCACTGACTGACCCTCAACATGCACCTATATTGAAAGCAAGTTCATCCTTACCCTAAACATTCTAACAAATCCTGGCAGCGCTGCTGTGTGTACCGGTACCTCTGTAGTTAGCCACAGAGAAGACAGTTAATGTCAGCTAGGCATAACTAGCTGTCCAAAAAGTCTCTGTTATTTAGATTTCCATCTCCATTTGCATACACCCTTTTAGCTGTGCTGTACGTGCGTGCGTTTTAAGAACTACGTCAGCCAGTACAGGTTTTTCATCTTTAAATGTCAGCTAACTAGCTTACACCTAACTCACCTCAACCTCGTAAATCTTCTTTTTCATGGATGCCTGGACACTACCCTTAATGACACCACCTGGGAGAACAGATACACTGACCACTTTATTGGAGTTAAAAGAATTAAGGCCCTTTTTAACCCTAATTGGTGTCTCGCTAAAGAAGGATGTAATGGTGAACAAAGTCACTGGTTCTGCCATTTGGACCCGGAAATGATAGAAACGTGACGTCAGACTTAAAGACCGGATAGCTAGCATGGTCTGATATCAAATCAGCCAATGAGGGTGGTTGTCCCGCCCTCCCGCTGCACAGTGCTGGGAGTCTGCTCCGATTGCGTCAGACACAGACACAGCTTGAGAGAGATCCATGCTACTGTTTCTTCTGCTGTTAGCTTGAAGAAAACAAACTTGGAAAACAGTGAATACACTTGGAAATTGAGACTCCCGATGCGAGCAGATTGGAGTTTGGAAAACGCCTTGTGTGGCATCGGTCAGGTTTTTTTTGTGTGTTTTTGGCGCACTCTTGGATCCAGGGTGTTTCGGCGAAGAGTGGATTGCATCTCCCGAGTTTGATGACGAGCCCAGCCGAAGAATCAACTAAACGGTAGATAGTGACCCGACTGGTCACTGTGACTGGAACATTGCATAAACCGTTGGCAGACATTGTCACAAAGAACTGAAACAAACAAGAGACTTTACCTTTGGACTATTTATTTTATTTTGTTTTATTTTCCTTGTGTTGTTTTCATGTTGTGGGTTTCAAAAAAAAAAAGAGACAAAGCACGCAGTTCATCTATTGTATGTATGTTTGGTTTCATAATCTTTTGTTTAGTAAATGTGCCACTTCCGCTGTTGTTGTCCACACCTGGGCTCCTTCACGAATTCTAACTCTTCTGATCGGCCCAACTTACCTCACCAGTGCAGTGCATTGGTGCGGGATCTCGGGGTAACTTACCCAGTGAGTTCTGTCAAGGTGGTTACACGAGGGTTACATGTAGACTTGGTGCAGCCAAGTATCCCAGAATGCCTTTTGAACAAAACTCAAAACCAATGGTGGAATAGAGCAGCTAAAACTGTGAGTAAATTTTGAAATTTTACCGCTTCTGTGACACAAAACAGATTTTTACGGTGTTTTCAGGCGAGAATGTAGATGTGTAAACATAAAATATCTCCTCAGTTTATCAAGATATTGCTTGAATTCAAATGTGCTCCGACGTTTTCAGAGATGTCCGTTCCGCTGCTCTAACAGCAGCTGTCCGCTCACCGGCCGGACAACGGTCACTATACGCGGAGAGAACGCGAGACTGCCAGCACATCGTTTTCAAAACTCCCGCTGATTTTCACTGCTGAGTGGAAGTTAAACACAGATATAATACACTCAGATTATCTCTAACGGCTGATGTTTGGTTTATTTCGGTGTTTCATTTGTTCCTGTGCAAATCAATAAAACTAATATTAAAAATATTTTACTCAGGAAGGAATATAAGAGCCTCTTTACCGGGAACAGGAACATCGAATCGGCATGTTGATGCTGTTCATGGAGATCGTGAACACTGATGACAAGCCTGCTCCGGAAATGATCAAATTATATGTTTTAAAATGTTAATATTTATTTGACTGTATTCTAAACAAATGTCTGTTGTAAGTGGTGGAAGTGTTCTGGAATAAAAATAATATAATTTTAATATTTGACTTGTTTTTGTAAAGTAAGCAGCAGAGCTGTTTATACATGTATAATGTTTTTATTCAGAGATGAAGTTTTTAAAACCAAGTATGTCAGTAAATTTAAGCTGGACGACGATAGAAACACTGGAGCTGAGCTGTGATGTCATCAAGTACGCTGGTGTTCCAACTGAGAAATAATCCCCTGTACTTGGGAAGTCCCTACTTCCAATAATAATGAAGGCAAAATAACTACAAAAAATGATAAACTAAAAGACAAAGGGTCGCAGACCCAGGACTATGACACTATGTGAAGTAGAGGTGCTGGGAGTTCTGCCGTATGCCCTCCCAAATGCAAAAAAAGCCACGATATCTTTTGTCATTTATCTATGAAATGTGTGATAGGAAGTTATAATAAAGAAGTAAAAATACCAAATCATGATTTCTTTTTCTTTAAATCACGGTCAAATGATGTTAAAAAAGCAGTCAACAGTAGTTAAAAATGTGTTTTTCAAAATGAGCTATCCATTAAGGCCTATCACAAGCTATAGAGTAAGACAAAAACATTATTTTTTTCATTTTTTATTAAGTACCCACTTATAAAAGGACCATAATAGAAGGCTATCATATTAAGGGGATTTATCCACCTGAAAACCCTTGTAATTGTTCCTATGTTCATTCTCCAGTTTCGGATTAAAAACATCCACCATGACACAGACAAGACTAACTCACCTGACCCTGATGAATGTGTTCACAGACATTTTGTACCTCAGTGCCCCTCATGAGGAAATGTGTTGCCTAAAACTCTAGGCAAAACTAAGTCACATTTGGAGTATCATAACCATGCATCCAGATGAAGGTCACAATTTGGCCTATTACGAGCTATAGTTTAACGTTATCATTAAGCAGTTATTTTTCAGGACCAGTAAATACTGATAATAGAATAGAATAGAATGCCTTTATTGTCATTATACAGGATGTACAATGAGATTGTATCAATACTGTATTGAATCAATACTGATTAATTGTTTAAATCAGTCCCTTCTCCACTCACATAATTTACAAAATATGATAAAGCAGACACCAGTACACGTCAAAGGTAAAATATGTTAAAGACTGCCTGTGCAGCTGATGATATTTCTTGTCCTTTCAGTCCCTCAGGTGGAGGTGGATTCAGGGGTGGCGTCTGTTCAGCTTCCTTTTATAACCACAGTTCACCTGCCTGAAGATGCTACAGTGAAGTGGACTGACAGCAATAACAGGACAGTTCACGTGTATAAGGATGGCACTGACCTGCCCAGAGAGCAGCATTGGTTTTACACAAATCGAACACTGATGAAGACAAACCTGTATATATTTTTGAACCTCAGTCTGACCCTGAAATACCCCACAAACAGAGACACAAACACCTACACCTGCACCATCTATGACAGAGAGGGAATCATCCTGATGAAGAAACAAGTGACGCTCCATGTCAGAGGTCAGAGCTATAAATAAAGGTTAAAGGTTTTCAGAAGTCAGTTGTGTTTAGCTGTATTTTCCTTCCCTGAGAAAGGAAAAAAAAAAAAAGGAAATTTAATGCAGCCAGATTCAGTTTCTGCTTGTTTGTGGGTCTCTGCATTGACAGGCTTCTAGCCACAAATTTTTTCAGTCTGTCCCCTGGGGTGCTAATGCTAATTAGCAAGCTAATGCCAACCGCTAAAAGCTGCTCCCACTTGTTAACTGAGTGATAGGGCCTACATATATAACCAGAAAGCACCTCTGAAGCCTAATCACAGTCTTTGTGAACCATTTCCTATGGAATATCAGCCACCATGTTGTAAGCATAAATTATAACAATTTTAATGTAACAACAGGAAGTCACATCATCTTGCTGTAGTTTTTTTTCTTGAAGGTCTTCCACGGCTTCACTGGTGCTGAAAATGTTTGACTATGCTTTCTGAATATAAGTGGGGCTGCAACTATCAGTTATTTTAGTAATCGAGTATTCTATCAATTACTTTTCATTTTTCATTTGATCGTCATTTTTCCTCTTACTTCTCCTCGCATTTATGCCGATTGTCATTTCAATTTCTGTAGCCCTCAAAATCAAGCATGCGCACGACCGTAAGGAGATCAAGCATGGACATTGTGAACTGTCCATGCTTTGTGGTAGATTGATGCAATCACTTGGTGTTGGCTCTCACTGCGGTATTGCATCACTTCCTGTTCCTGTTTCTGAGCACAGTGGTGTTTTGCTGTCTGTTAGCTGTTAAATCTGTATAGCTCGATCTATCCGGATAACAACATATTTCGGTGTAATCTTCACCTCCTTTATCTAGAGCACACTCTTTGCTGAATCATCTGTATTCACATTATTCACTTTGTTTGTTGTTAGAAATTCGCTAGCTTAGCGCAGCTAGTAGCTTAGCTCTTAGCCGACTCACTACCAGCATGGCTTCTTCTCCTGTCCCTCCTGCACTTTCCTGCTCTGGGTGTCACAAGTTTAGTTACTCCTCGGCCTCCTTTAGCAGTAACAGTACTTGTAATAAATGTAGTCTGTTTGTAGCTCTGGAGGCCAGGCTTTCTGAACTGGAGACTCGGCTCCGCACCCTGGAAAATCCTGTATCTAGCCAGGCCCCTGTAGCGGGTGAGGACCATGGTAGCTTAGCCACCGTTAGCTCCCCCACAGCAGATCCTGAGCAGCAGGGAAAACAGTCCGGCTGGGCGACTGTGAGGAGGAAGCGTAGTCCTAAGCAGAAGCCCCGGGTACACCACCAACCTGTTCACGTCTCTAACTGTTTTTCTCCACTCGGCGACACACCCGCCGAGGAACAAACTCTGGTTATTGGCGACTCTGTTTTGAGAAACGTGAAGCTAGAGACACCAGCGACCACAGTCAAATGTCTTCCAGGAGCTAGAGCAGGCGACATTCATGGAAATTTGAAACTGCTGGCTAAGGCTAATCGTAGATTTGGTAAGATTGTTATTCACGTCGGCAGTAATGACACCCGGTTACGCCAATCGGAGGTCACTAAAATTAATATTGACTCGGTGTGTAACTTTGCAAAAACAATGTCGGACTCTGTAGTTTTCTCTGGGCCCCTCCGTAATCAGACCAGGAGCGACATGTTTAGCCGCATGTTCTCCTTGAATCGCTGGCTGTCTGAGTGGTGTCCAAAAAACGACGTGGGCTTCATAGATAATTGGCAAAGTTTCTGGGGAAAACCTGGTCTTGTTAGGAGAGACGGCATCCATCCCACTTTGGATGGAGCAGCTCTCATTTCTAGAAATCTGGCCAAATTTATTAACCCTAAAACCTGACTACCCAGGGTTGAGACCAGGAAGCAGAGTTGCAGTCTTACACGCCTCTCTGCAGCTTCTCTCCTCCTGCCATCCCCCCAAAACCCCATCCCCACAGAGTCTGTGCTGCTCCCAGACCACCAAAAAACAAAGCTAAAATCAGCAAAAAGCTATTTAAGCATAAAAATTCAAAAACAATAAATAATACAGCTTCATCAACTGCACCAAAAAATAAAACAATTAAATGTGGATTATTAAACATTAGGTCTCTCTCTTCCAAGTCCCTGTTAGTAAATGATTTAATAATTGATCAACGTATTGATTTATTCTGCCTTACAGAAACCTGGTTACAGCAGGATGAATATGTTAGTTTAAATGAATCAACACCCCCGAGTCACAGTAACTGTCAGAATGCTCGAAGCACAGGTCGAGGAGGAGGAGTAGCAGCAATCTTCAATTCCAGCTTATTAATTAATCAAAGACCCAGACAAAGTTTTAATTCTTTTGAAAGCCTGACTCTTAGTCGTGTCCACCCTAATTGGGAAATTCAAAAACCTGTTTTATTTGTTATTGTCTATCGTCCACCTGGTCCTTACTCAGAGTTTCTGTCTGATTTCTCAGACTTTTTATCTGATTTAGTGCTCAGTTCAAATAAAATAATTATAGTGGGTGATTTTAACATCCATGCAGATGCTGAAAATGACAGCCTCAACACTGCATTTAATCTATTGTTAGATTCAATTGGCTTCTCTCAAAATGTAAGGGAGCCCACCCACCACTTTAATCATACTCTGGATATTGTCCTGACATATGGCATAGAAACTGAAGACTTAACAGTATTCCCTGAAAGCCCCCTCCTGTCTGATCATTTCTTAGTAACATTTACATTTACTTTATTTGATTACACAGCAGTGGGGAATAAGTTTTATTACAGTAGAAGTCTTTCTGAAAGTGCTGTTACTAAGTTTAAGGATCTAATTCCTTCATTATTATGCTCTTCAGTGCCAACACAGTGCAGAGCAGCTACCTAAACTCTGCTCCCAGTGAGGTCGATTATCTCGTCAGTAGTTTTACATCCTCACTGCGTACAACTTTGGATACTGTGGCTCCTCTGAAAAGGAAAGCTTCAAATCAGAAGTGCCTGACTCCGTGGTATAATTCACAAACACACAGCTTAAAGCAGATAACCCGTAAGCTGGAGAGGGAATGGTGTCTCTCTAAATTAGAAGATGCTCATTTAGCCTGGAAAAAGAGTTTGTTGCGCTATAAAAAAGCCCTCCGTAAAGCTAGGACATCTTACTACTCATTAATTGAAGAAAATAAGAACAACCCCAGGTTTGTTTTCAGCACTGTAGCCAGGCTGACAAAGAGTCAGAGCTCTGTAGAGCCGAGTATTCCTTTCACTTTGACTAGTAGTGACTTCATGGATTTCTTTACAAATAAAATTTTAGACATTAGAGAAAAAATTATTCATAACCATCTCAAAGATTGACCTTCATGTTCGGCTGCTTTCAGCACTGCTGGTATTTGTTTAGACTCTTTGGCTCAAGTTGATCTTTCAGAGTTAACTTCAATAGTTACTTCCTCCAAACCAGCAACATGTTTATTAGATCCCATTCCTACTAGACTGTTCAAAGAAGTCTTTCCAATTATTGATGCTTCTATCTTAAAAATGATCAATCTGTCTTTATTAGTTGGCTGTGTACCACAGGCCTTCAAGGTGGCTGTTATTAAACCGCTAATTAAAAAGCCATCACTGACCCAGCTGTCTTAGCTAATTATAGGCCAATCTCCAACCTTCCTTTTCTCTCAAAGACTCTTGAAAGAGTAGTTGTAAAACAGCTAACTGATCATCTGCAGAGGAACGGTTTATTTGAAGAGTTTCAGTCAGGTTTCAGAATTCATCACAGTACAGAAACAGCATTAGTGAAGGTTACCAATGATCTTCTTACAGCCTCTGACAGTGGACTCATCTCTGTTCTTGTCCTGTTGGACCTCAGTGCAGCCTTGATACTGTTGACCATAACATTTTATTACAGAGATTAGAGCATACTATAGGTATTAAAGGTACTGCACTGCAGTTGTTTGAATCATATTTATCTAATAGATTCCAATTTGTTCATGTAAATGGGGAGTCTTCTTCACACACTAAGGTTAATTATGGAGTTCCACAGGGTTCTGTTCTAGGACCAATTCTATTTACATTATACATGCTTCCCTTAGGCAGTGTTATTAGAAAGCATTGCATCAATTTTCATTGTTATGCAGATGATACTCAGCTTTACCTATCAGTGAAGCCAGATGACGCACATCAATTAGTTAAACTGCAGGAATGTCTTAAAGACATTAAGGCCTGGATGACCTCTAATGTCCTGCTTCTAAATTCAGATCAAACTGAAGTTCTTGTACTCGGCCCCACAAATCTTAGAAACATGGTACTTACTCTGGATGGCATTACTTTGGCCTCCAGTAACACTGTGAGAAATCTTGGAGTCATTTTTGACCAGGATATGTCCTTCAATGCACATATCAAACAAATATGTAGGACCGCTTTTTTGCATTGCGCAATATTTCTAAAATTAGAAACATCCTTTCTCAGAGTGATGCTGAAAAGCTCATTCATGCATTTATTACTTCTAGGCTGGACTATTGTAATTCATTATTATCAGGCTGTCCTAAAAGCTCCCTGAAAAGCCTTCAGCTGATCCAAAATGCTGCAGCTAGAGTACTGACAGGGACTAGAAAGAGAGAGCAGATTTCTCCCATATTGGCTTCTCTTCATTGGCTCCCTGTTAAATCTAGAATAGAATTTAAAATCCTTCTTGAATAATCAGGCCCCATCTTATCTCAAAGACCTCATAGTCCCATATCACCCCAATAGAGCACTTCGCTCTCAGACTGCTGGCTTACTTGTGGTTCCTAGGATACTTAAGAGTAGAATGGGAGGCAGAGCCTTCAGCTTTCACGCCCCTCTTCTGTGGAACCAGCTCCCAGCTTGGATTCAGGAGACAGACACCCTCTCTATTTTTAAGATTAGGCTTAAAACTTTCCTTTATGATCAAGCTTATAGTTAGGGCTGGATCAGGTGCCCCTGAACCATCCCTTAGTTATGCTGCTATAGGCCTAGGCTGCTGGGGGGTTCCCACAATAGACTGTTTCTTTTCATTCACCTTATTTACTTTGTTTATACTCCACTCTTCATTTAATCATTAATTGATATTAATCTCTGGCTCTCTTCCACAGCATGTCTTTTCTCTCCCCTCAGCCCAACCGGTCGCGGCAGATGACCCCCCCTCCCTGAGCCTGGTTCTGATGGAGGTTTCTTCCTGTTAAAAGGAGTTTTTCCTTTCCACTGTCACCAAGTGCTGCTCATAGGGGGTCGTTTTGACTGTTGGGTTTTCTCTGTATTATTGTAGGGTCTTTACCCACAATACAAAGCGCCTTGAGGCGACGGTTTGTTGTGATTTGGCGCTATATAAATAAAATTGAATTGAATTGAATTAATAAACTAAACTCATTAAACAAGTATATAGTTTTACTCAAGTGAATACAAACGTAATATTTTATGTATTTAGTTATTAATAACTAATATTAGTACTGATAACAGGACTGAAGATGAGAGTCCCAGAAAGGTCCAGGATGAGACTCGTTTTATTTTAAACACATCAAGTTAAAACCTTTTTCTCTACAGAACGTGTTTAATAGTAAAGATTGCATTAAACTCTCACATGCTCAGTGGAGAACAGACTGCTTTAAAATATTGTATTTATTATATTTGGCCAAATTAAAACAGTTTCTTTAAAAGTGGAATGAGGGGCTGCAAAATTGGTAGTAAATCAAAACAGGTTCATGAAAGATATTTGTTACTGTTGGAAGAAATGTGAAAAATGTAAGCCTTTCCTTAATTGTTGAAGGTGCAGAGTAAATACAAATAAAGTTAAATAAATACACAGTAAAAGCATTACATTGTATTTCTAATACGGTTAACTAGGGTTGCAACAATTCATCGATGAACTCGATTAAATCGATTCTAAAAAATTATCGACACAAATTTACTGTGTCGATGCTTCGTTTAAACTCCGCAGCTCAGCTGTCTCGGTGTAAGCGGCGCTCCTCACTAGCATTAGCAGCAGTAGTGCTCCGTCGTCTTTTTGTGGGTTTATTGGTGGCTGGCAAACCAAGATGGAACTGCATTACCGCCACCTACTGGACTGGAGTGTGAATCACGCACAAACAGACACACACACACACACACACACACACACACACACACACACACACACAGATTCTAAAAAGCTCTCCGTCGCTGCGATGGATTTCCTTTAACACAGAGTGGATCATCTAGAGTTGCCACCTGTCTCGTAAAATACAGAACCCCGTATGTTACGGGACTCCATGGAATACGGCTCCGTAACATGCGGGGTTCCGTACTTTACGGGACGGGTGGCTATCGCTGACATGCATTTCCACGCCTCCACTGCTCTCTGTGTGTCTGTGTGTGTTGTGCTCGCTGAGAATTTCAGCTGTTATTTTTGTCTTTACTTCAGCTGTAGCTACCAGGACTGGTTTGCTAGCGAGCGCAGGCCATTAGCACTAGCGATGGCTCGGTACCGGAAGGCCCCGCCCCCCAGGACCGAGGGGCTCCGTCAAAATATTTTTTATACTTTAATCCCTTATTAGTGACTAAATATAGACCTGCAGTAGAAACGTATTTTCGAGAATGCTTGTGAATACAAAGCATTACAACATTACTCACACATGCGCCATGGCTCCCACAGCCACTAGTTTTCCAAAACACTCACAGCAGGCAGCGGTTTGAACTGCGCAAGCGCAAAGAGACAAATCTGTTATAGAGACGGTGAGCTCAAGTAGTGCAAAAGGAAAGGTTTTTCCAGCGTCCAAAACAGCAGCTTTTTTCTTTTCGTAACCACCATTAAAATCTTTACTGGGAAACAGCTGGAGGTCCTTCATCAAGCACCTGATCAGCAAGTGTTAAGAAAAGAGAACTTTGTAGCTGCTCCATCCACCACTGTTTGTTCACATGGAGAAAAACTGCAGTACGGAAGTTAAAATATGCAGATAAACTGTTAATAAAAAAAGTATTTCTTATCCGATTAATCGATGGAATAATCGATAGAATACTCAATTTCTAAAATAATCGTTTTATGTAGCCCTACGGTTAACCCAAAATCTCCTGAATCCTTTTAGAAAAGTAAATGATTTAATAAATAAATAAATAGGCAGAGAGCTTAACCCCAATGTTGGACCCAAAGTTACGCTCTTGCTCATAGGGGGTCTTTTTAGGGCCCGAGCACAAAGCGTGCGAAGGCCCTATTGTAATTGCTTCGTTTTTTATTATTATTCTCCAAAATGAATTGGCTTTTTGGAGGCTTTATCATATTCAAAAACTCATGAATTTCTGCATGCGCATCACTTGGGTGTGAAATTTAAGTATTTTAATAGTTTCGGGAAGGGTCCATCTAAAATGGCTCTCTAGCGCCCCCTAAACAGGATCCCTACTGCTGTGTTTTACATACATGTATGAAACTTCATACACATATGTATCATACCCAGACGCACAAAAAATCCTCCTGGCGCCATGCCCTAAACCCAACAGGAAGTCCGCAATTTTGAATTAATTATGCAAATTTGGCGATTTGCACCCCTCACACTTTTTCTAATAACTCAGAGGTTTTAGATGTTATCAACTTCATATTTGGTTTCTTTAATCTACACCCCCAGGGGTGTATTATTGTAGGGTCTTTACCCACAATACAAAGCACCTTGAGGTGACTGTTTGTTGTGATTTGGTGCTTTATAAATAAATTGAATTGAATTGAATAGTTTGCACATTTTAGTGAAATAATACAGGTGCAAGCAGCAGTGATCTACCCAGGGCGGAGTCCGAGGGGTGGGCACCTGTTTGCTAAATGCAGTGACAGCAGAAAGTGAAACGATGAAATCTTCAGCCCTGCGCAGCTTCTCAGCCCGTCGCAGCGCCTTGCGATCAACCGCTAGCTAGAACGCTTATTGAGTTTGCCTTCAGTAACTGAAAAGCTGCTCTGAGGAGTTGAGATCAGGTGGCAGACTTTGCCTTTGACAAATATCACATTTCTTTGCCTTGAGAAACTTTTGTGTTGTTTTTAGCATTATCCATTTATACTGTGTCAATCTGAACAGAGAATATAGGCCTATACACGTCATAATTTATCCTGTTTTTTCTATTAGCAATTCCATCATCAATAAACAGTAGTGACCAGGTTCTATGGCCATACATTCCTATGCCATAAAAAGTTTATCTTCCATCTGTTCAAAAACATTTTTCCGGGCATGTTTTGGCTCTTTCAGGTGTTTTCTGGCAAAGTCTAATGTGACCTTCTTGTTTTTTACTGTATTCAGTGGTTTGCATCTTGTTGTAAACCCTCTGTATTTCCATCCATGAAGGTGTTTGATTGTAGACCTTCACAATGAAGATCTACAACCAACAATCTCACCTTGGTTAGATGTTGTGAAGTTGTTTTTCTTTTTCTGTCACTAACCACTTTAATTATCTTCTGTGGTCTTTATGGCCTTTCAGTGTTGCTGAGTTGGCCAGTACATTCTTTCTCTATTCATCCATCTTCGCCAGCTTATCCAGTTCAGGGTTGTGGTTGGGCTAGAGCTTATCACAGCCTATTTTCCCGCTGTCATAGGAGCAGAAATGGGGTACACCCTGGATAGGTCACAATCTAGGGATGACACATAGAGAGACAGATAACCATATATACTCACAGCTATGCCATTTTATAATCACCAGTTATTCTAACATACATACCTTTGGACTGCGGGAGGACCCCAGAGTACTCAAACAGACCACACAGGGAGAACATGCAAACTCCACATAGAAAGGGCCAGCCTAAAAGGATGGAGGAAGTGTTGCCCTTCCTGATCGATGAAGACCAGACAGGATTTATCTGTGGAAGGCAGACTCAGGACAATATAAGGAGGACTCTCCATATAATAGAACACATAAAAAAGGAAAGACTAAAAGCTATTCTACTAAGTATGGATGCGGAGAAAGCATTTGACTCCGTGAGTTGGGAGTTTCTCTATAAAGTCATGGAAAAATTTGGCTTCCACGAGAACTACATTCAGTGTATCAAAACGCTATATACAGGCCCTACAGCCCGAATTAAAGTGAATGGGAGCCTCTCTGAGCCTATATCTTTATTATGTGAGTGTCGTCAAGGCTGTCCAGCCAGCCCAGGGCTCTTCAGTTTATTTATTGAGCCACTTGCTCAAGCCATTAGGCAAGATCCAGATTTACAGGGTATATTAATAAAGGGCTCAGAATACAAGATATGCCTTCATGCGGACGATGTTCTAGTCAGCCTCATGAACCCAGAGACTGGGATCCCCAGGCTAATGAACTTGCTAAAACTGTACGGCAACCTATCAGGTTATACTCTGAAGATTGGAAAAACACAAGTATTAGCCTTTAACTTTAACCCTGCATCTGATTTTGAAGCAAATTATACATTTAATTGGCACTCTAACTCTATTAAATATTTAGGGGTAAGACTAACAAAGGAGGTATCTGAACTTTATGCTGAAAACTATCTGCCCATTAATAGACGCATAAAAGCAGACCTAGATAGATGGACCCCTCTGTCATTACACTTAGGTGATAGAATAATGGTGATAAAAACAAACATCTTACCCAGATTGCTCTACTTGTTTCTATCATTACCCATTCAGATTCCCGATTGCCAATTTAGAGAATGGGACAGGGCCATCTCTCGCTTTATTTGGAATGGTAAAGCCCCCAGAATAAGATTCAAAACTTTACAACTACCCAGATGTAGCGGGGGAATGGGCTTGCCATGTCTAAAAGACTACTACATAGCAGCACAGATAAGACCAGCCATTCTCTGGTGTAACAACGACTATACAGCAAAATGGAAAGCTATAGAGCTGTCACAGTCGAACAAGCCATTACAGAGCTTATTAGGCAACCCAGTGACTGCCAAACATAATATCCAGAATCACTTGATCAAACCCACAATAAATACCTGGTTAGACATCGTGAAAAAGTTTAACCTCCAAAATGAAATTTGTGTATTGAGGTGGCCAGCACATGATCTTGACTTTGAGCAAGCTCCAATGGACAGAAGTTTCATCCAATGGGAGAAGCAAGGGATCACTATGATATGCCTTCTAATTGATAATCTTGAGCTTATTGATTTTAAAACCGTGTGTGAAAGATATACTCTAAATTGTCAGGACTTCTATAGATACCTCCAGCTTCATCATTACTATGCTAAAGATATTGAAAGGTTCACTACCAGGGAATATCTCAGCTCTCACATAAATGTTTGTTAAGGCCTATAAATCAAAACTGCACAAGAAAATAAGTGGAGAACTTTACCGGAACATTAATGAGTTACGAGGCCACTCAACAAGTTATATTAAGGAGAAATGGGAGAAAGAATTGGACATTATAATCACACATGAGGATTGGGCCATTAAAATTGACACACAAAACACTACAACAAACTCACAAGTGTGGAGAGACTTCTCCTGGAAAAATAGTGTCAGCTATTTTATAACCCCAATACAAAAATCTAAACAGACTGACCTTCCACCTGCATGTTGCTGGGAATGTGGCTACTCATACATTTTCTGGAGTTGCCCTGTTCTTAAATATTTCTGGGAAGGCATTCACAGCTCTGTTAAGGAAATCTTGGGCTATAATATTGAATTCACCTGTCTATCCTTCTACCTGGGAAGCATAGATCCATCATTATCAAAAAGTGATAGATACCTGCTAAAAATCTTTATGACGGCAAGCAAAAAAGCCATAACAAAGCAGTGGCTCAGTAGGGACCCACCCACCATTAGCCAATGGATTTCAATTGTTAATAACATTCGATGCATGGAACGTCTGACTTTTAACCTAAGGCTGCAAAAAGAAAAGGGCGATGCCCTTTGGCAAAAATGGGAAACATACCTTTCAGGAAAGGAGGATTACTTTTGTGCTTGACTTTCTCTCCCCTTTTTTTCTCTTTTTTTCTCCTTTTCTCATTTCCTTTTCGCTCTCCTAACCCCAAAACCCCAAAACACTCTGTTCTGTTTGCATTCATGTAATATTCCCTATATTATGTAAAACTCTGAATGAAAAAATAAAGTACAAAAAAAAAAAAAAAAAAAAAAAAGGGCCAGGCTCACCAGTGAATTTGAACCCAGGCTAACCACTCATTCAGCATTCCTTCTATTTAATTTGGATGTACCAAATTGTTGATTTGGCCACTCCTAAAGTTTTTGCTGTCTCTTTGATAGTTATAGTTTGTCAACTTAATGATGGCCTCCTTCATTTGCATCAACAAATCTTTGGGTCCTACAGTGGGTACGGAAAGTATTCAGACCACTTTAAATTTTTCAGTCTTTGTTTCATTGCAGCCATTTGCTAAAATCAAAAAAGTTCATTTCATTTCTCATTAATGTGCACTCAGCACTACATCTTGACAGAAAAAAAACAGAAATGTAGAAATTTTAGCAAATTTATTAAAAAAGAAAAACTGAAATATCACATGGTCATAAGTATTCAGACCCTTTGCTGTGACACTCATATTTAACTGACATGCTGTCCATTTCTTCTGATCCACCTTGAGATGGTTCTACTCCTTCATTGGAGTCCAGCTGTGTTTAATTAAACTGATTGGACCTGATTAGGAAAGGCACACACCTGTCTATATAAGACCTCACAGCTCACAGTGCATGTCAGAGCAAATGAGAATCATGAGGTTGAAGGACCTGCCCAAGGAGCTCAGAGACAGAATTGCGGCACAGATCTGACCAAGGTTACAGAAGGATTTTTGCAGCACTCAAGGTTCCTACAGTAAGAGCACAGTGGCCTCCATAATCCTTAAATGGAAGAAGTTTGGACGACCAGAACTCTTCCTAGACCTGGCTGTCCAGCCAAACTGAGCAATCGTGGGAGAAGAGCCTTGGTGAGAGAGGTAAAGAAGAACCCAAAGATCACTGTGGCTGAGCTCCAGAGATGCAGTAGGGAGATGGGAGAAAGTTCTATAAAGTCAACTATCACTGCATGTTTGCACAAGTCGGGGCTTTATGACAGAGTGGCCCGACGGAAGCCTCTCCTCAGTGCAAGACATATGAAAGCCCGCATAGAGTTTGCCAAAAAACACATGAAGGACTCCCAGACTGTGAGAAATAAGATTATCTGGTCTGATGAGATGAAGATTGAACTTTTTGGTGTTAATTCTAAGCGGTATGTGTGGAGAACACCAGGCACTGCTCATCACCTGCCCAATACAATCCCAACAGTGAAACATGGTGGTGGCAGCATCATGCTATGGGGGTGTTTTTCAGCTGCAGGGACAGGACGACTGGTTGCAACTGAAGGAAAGATGAATGCAGCCAAGTACAGAGATATCCTGGAAGAAAACCTCTTCCAGAGTGCTCAGGACCTCAGACTGGGCCGAAGGTTCACCTTCCAACAAGACAATGACCCTAAGCACACAGCTAAAATAACAAAGGAGTGGCTTCACAACAACTCTGTGACCATTCTTGACTGGCCCAGCCAGAGCCCTGACCTAAACCCAACTGAGCATCTCTGGAGAGACCTGAAAATGGCTGTCCACCAACATTCACCATCCAACCTGAGGAACTGGAGAGGATCTGCAGGGAAGAATGGCAGAGGATCCCCAAATCCAGGTTTGGAAAACTTGTTGCATCATTCCCAAGAAGACTCATGGCTGTACGAGCTCAAAGGGGTGTTTCTACTCAATACTGAGGAAAGGGTCTGAATACTTATGACCATGTGATATTTCAGTTTTTCTTTTTTAATAAATTTGCAAAAATTTCTACATTTCTGATTTTTTTTCTGTCAAGATGGGGTGCTGAGTGAACATTAATGAGAAATAAAATGAACTTTTTTGATTTTAGCAAATGGCTGCAATGAAACAAAGAGTGAAAAGTTTAAAGTGGTCTGAATACTTTCCGTACCCTCTGTATTCAATTCAATTCAATTTTATTTATATAGCGCCAAATTACAACAAACAGTCGCCTCAAGGCGACTGAGAATTCTTTTAAAAAGGTATAAGATATTAATTAATTTTTTAGGTTCAACTTCAGATTGAATTAACTTGGACTCAACTCCAACTGGTTAATTTTTTATGGAAAAAGGTGGGAGCAGGCCTCACTTGGCAATAAAACTGGTTTCTACTTACTTAATTGTACAATTACTTTTGAGCCTCTCAAAATGGGGGAGTATGGGTCCAGGTTTATGGACCTAACTGTACATTTAGCACTTACTGTAATTGCTTTGATACTAGATCAAGAATGGAGTCAAATATTCCAATCAAGCACCCTTCAGGTTTTTTTCCACACATCAAACCCAAAAAGGATAAATGTGGTTCACTGACACTGAAGCTTCAATGAGCTGATATCCCCTCAGTCTGCCCTGGAAGTTTTAGTCCTCTTGACATTTACAAGCCACTTAGTGTGCTGATAGCCAGGGAATAGCATACCTTAAAATTATTGTCACAGTATTTTTAAAGACTTTGGTTGTGCTTCAAGGAAAGTCCAACTGTTTCATGAGCTTGTTGTACTTTTAATTATATGCTGCAAATCTATCAGCAGTCTTGACTTGTATGAGCCATAGCAGAAGTTACATGAGCTCAAGCAGAAAATCCACAAAGTATACTAAGTGGGCTAGCTGGCTCTGTACTTGAATCATTGTCTAGTAACTTCTCCAGTTTCTTTTAGATTCTACGAAATAGTATAAAAGACGATTCTCTGAAAACAGAATTTTACACTTGTAGTCCTTGAGCAGAGCTGTACAGAAAATGAATATATAAATATTTGATTCAGCACATTTGACACACAAGTTGTTGGTAAACACTCGGCTCTGCTGCTGATTGGACAGGCACCAAAGACAACATTGTCTCTGATCAGTGGAGCAAAGGGACATATTTCAGAGTGAAGCCGTTCTCCTTCCCCATACTGCTGTCTGTACAGCTCATTGTGCTTTACTGTCTTCTCAGTCCTGCATGTGGCGGTGGAGGAGGGGGTGGAGTCTGTCCAGCTGCCCTGCAAAACCACAGTTAACCTGGCCGAAGACACTAAAGTGGAGTGGACCTACATTTATATCCGGACCACAAAGGTCCACGTGTATCAGAAAGGCTCTGACCAGTCTAAAGAACAGGACCAATTTTACAGAGGCCGAACGAAGATGAATGAAGACCTGCTAAAAACTGGAGACCTTAGTCTGACCCTGAAATATCCCACAGATAGAGACAACTACACCTACACCTGTACTGTTTACAGTGGGAAGGGAGAAATCCTGATGAAAACACAAATAAAGGTTCGGGTCAAAGGTAAGATTCCAAACTTCATTATTCATTCTTCTAAGGTTATCAGCCATAACAGCTTTGCATAAATTGTTTTCTTGAGAATTAAAAGTTTCTCATGTTAGCCTGGAAAGATTTCTTTAAAGATTCCAACTCATTTTATTATAACTCCATAGTCACATATTTGCTTTACAACACAGGGACTACTTTCAGCTGCTACCTTGTCACAAAGGGTCAGCTCTATATTTAATTTGACTGAGATGACCAAGATGGTGGTGCATAACCCACGCAAGGCTCAGCGTCTCCCCAGATTCTGCGATTTAGTAGTATTTTGCCTTTTTGTTTCAAGTCTGTTTACTTACGTATGTATAATGACAATAAAAGTTCTATTCTATTTTAAATATCAAAACCAGGACATTATGATATTTCTTTTTAAATTCGTTCTTAAGAATCCAGAGGGAAAGCACAGAAATGGTCACCAAACATTTTTAAAAATGTAAGGTAGATGGCAGAATAATAAACAGTAACCAGTAGCTGGGACAGACAGAGAAAAAGTCACATCAGCAAGAAAACACCAAGAAACCCAGCTGCTCTTATCTGGTTCCTGTTAAACATACAACACAGAAACCAAGCTTTTATTGATATTTGAATATATTTTTGTTCTATACCCAGATGCCAAAATATATTTAGTAATGCTCACAATATTGAACAACAGAAATGTGATAGACAGTATCAGCTGCTCTGGTGAACAAGATGAATTTATATTTATGGGCATTCACTAGAGGTTTTAGATTAATGAGCACAGCTTGGAGTTAATTAAAAATTTTCCCCATGGCTATTTGAGCAGACAGCATATCATTGTATAATCCAAACACAAAGTTATAGCCAAATCATCTAAAGTAATTTGAAAAATAAACAGATTGTTGACTAAAAATGTATTAAAATAAAAAGAAATAAGGATTATCAGGCTTTTGTGCATGTGTTGAGACTGGAATGTCTACATGACTGTGAGCCAGCTGTCTTTAAACAGAGTTTTGTTTATTGTGCAATATCTATTCTAAAGTTGCAAATTCTTTTCCCTGATAAATATCACCTATATATTAAAATAATAAAATACAATTTATATGGTGCCAAATCACCACAGTCTCTTTCAATGAGCTTTTTATTGTAAGGTAACAACCGTAGAATATTAGAGTGAAAACCACAACAGTCAGACAAATAAAAAGGCTCAAACATCAAAACTAATAAACTAAACTGAAATTAAACATTTTCAAATGAAAATCTAAACCAAAATGTGCAATTGTGTGTTTGTTTGTTTGTTTGTTGTCCACTCAGTGTGTCAGGTGGAGGTGGAGGAGGGAGCGGCATCTGTCCAGCTGCGTTTCAAAACCACAGGTGATCTGTCCAATCCACAAGTGGTGTGGTGGCGCTATGAACCTGAACCACCGATGACAGTCCACCAATATCAGAATGGCTCTGACCAGCCTGACAAACAGGACCAGTTTTATAGAGGCAGAACAAAGATGAATGATGACTCACAGAACACTGGAGACCTCAGTCTGACCCTGAAAAAACCATCAGACAGAGACACAGGAAAATACATCTGCAGTGTTGAGGACAAGGGGATCAAGAGGAAGAAGACAGTTCTGCTGAGAGTGATAAGTCAGTATGAGTGCACATGTCAGAAATATTTTTGTCTACTGGTTGTATTTGGTTTGTTAAAAAACAAACAACCTTCACAGTCAGATTCATCATCTTCAATTGTTTGAAAAGCTGCATTTTGGATTTGCTGCTGTTTGTACAGCTCATGTTGTGTTTGTTGTCCTTTCAGACTCTCAGGTGGAGGTAGAGGAGGGGGTAGAGTTTGTCCAGCTGCCCTTCAAAACCACAGAAAACCTGCCTGAAGACGCTGAAGTCATGTGGAGACGTATTGAACCTGAACCATCAGTGGAGGTCCACATGTATCAGAATGGCTCTGAGAGGCCTCATAATCAGGACCAGAATTACAGAGACCGAACGAAAATGAATGAAGACCTGCTGAAAACTGGAGACCTCAGTCTGACACTGAAACACCCCAGAGACAGAGACAGTGGAGAATACTGCTGTAATGTCTACAGCAAAGAAAGAAGCATATTGAGAGAGACCACAGTACTACTTAACGTCAAAGGTCAGTGTAAAAATATAAGTTTATTTAGCTCTGTGTGTGTGTGTGTGTGTGTGTGTGTGTGTGTCTGTCTGACTGTCTTGTGTCTCCTCTGCAGGGAGAGTTCAGGTCCAGAATCAAATAAAGCAACAGAACATCAGGAACAGAAGCAGCTCCAGTGATCCGGCTCCTCTGATGGCTGATCAATCAGTTTGATCTGACTGCTCAATAAACATGGATGAGCCTCCTCTTTCAGCTGCTGTCATCATGAGAAAACATGATGGTGTGGATGTGATGTTGCCTGTGTTTGGCTTTGCCTTTGCCACTACCCGTTTACCTGATGGTCTGTCTGCTCACTGGGTGTATGATCAGCTGTATTACACATCCGAGCTGCTGTGGGAAATCACAGTGTTTCCTTTCTGTGCCTTCATGAATCGCACCCTCGGTCGACGCCGGTGGTGCTGCTTCGTGTCATTGGCCCTCCCACAGACACAGACTCCTCTGTCTGTGTCTGTGGGAGGGGAGAAGGGCTGGAGTTCAAGTGAGTCTGAGGCTGCTTTGGAGATAAGGAATTGTTGGGAAATCTAGCTGTTTCCTCAAGTCATCAGGAGAAGTTACAGTTTTCTTGCTGGATACTTTTGGCAAGTCTTGCTGTCTTCATCAGGTATTTCCTGACTCACCAGTGGATTTGTTGGCCTCTCCGCTGGTGAGTAAAACTGACATGTGCAGTGGAGATATTCTGTGTATGTTCTGCGTACTTTGTCACGGTTACCTTCTATTAAGAACCCACCCCTGGCCTCTCTTAGGGTGGCGTTGATAAATGTGCATTACAGTCAAACAAAATGTTTATTCTGAATAATCTAATTCAGTCCAAAGATCTAGATTTCTTGTTTGTAACTGAAACTTGGTGGACTGAACTGCATCATGCCCTCCTCACTGAACTGTGTCCTAAGGATTATTCATTTCTCAGTGCACCTCATTCCTTAGGATGTGGTGGAGGCCTTGTTGCTGTTTTGAACAGCAGCTTCATGTACCGATGTGTGAGGACAGAAACCTTCTCTTCATTTGACACTCCATATTATTCAAGTTGGAAGAACTCATCTGTTTTACTGCATATTAATTTATCATCCGCCTGGCCCATGTTCCTTGTTTTTCATTTTTTATTTTCACTGATTTCCTGACTTTGACCTTCAAATTGCCCAGACTTCTTATTGTGGGTGATTTTAACTTTCTCATTGATGATTATACAGATAAATCTGCAGCAAAATATATGAGTGTCATGGAATATTATTATTTTTGCAATATGTGTCACGCCCCACTCACAATAAGGGACATGTTTTAGATCTTGCTATTACTCTGGGCCTGAGCATTGGCTGTCTTTATTCCCAGGACATTTTTATTTCTGATCACATGTACTCTTTTTAATTTATTTTCCGATGCAAATACTGTTACTGGTCACCGTATAATTTTTTTCTTGTATTTTTACTCATTTTTCTTAAGATAAATTTTCTGTTCTTTTTAACCTTGTTGATGCTTTTTTCCTAACAAAGACATGAATTTTTGTGTTGCCTTCTTTTAATGATTGCTGTTTAGGTGTTTTAGACAAAGTGGCTCCTTTTAAAACCAGAAATGTCCCGTCTGCTCAATCCTTACCCTGGACGAATGACCATATTTGCTGTTTTAAGCATAGAGGTTGAAAAGTGGAACATTTGTGGAAATCCTCAAAGCTCCAGGTTTATCTTTGTTATTTAAGAGAGCTCTTGCAGTCTTAATAATATGATGTGTCAGATAATAAAATGTAGTGGAATTTGCCTTCCAAATAAAAATATCAGAAAGAAAGAGTTAAACAGTTTTAATACAACAGAAAAATCTTTAACACACGGGTCACAGTAGGCGTCATAGGTCAAGTCAAAACTATTATTTCTGTTTGGCCAAACAGCAGCAGAAGGCTGACAACTAAAATCTACAGACAGTTCTTATAGCAAGACAACTGGGGCACCTGCTTATGCTCACACACACACACACACACACACACACACTGTTTACACAGCTTAAATTGTACCCATGGTACAGGCATATATATGTCAGTCAGGTATTTTTTCAATACATTTCCTCCCTTTTTGTCATTTATGACAATCATAAATAATTTACTACTTTACGTAATTTAAGTAGTAATACAATGTCAATAGTGTAATTCTCAGAACAAGACATCTGACATGTTAATTCTTGAAACATACAAAACATCACATCATTAGCTCTGCATTATTCCAATCTTCCATCATAGACATTTCTTTTGTTACTCATCTCTTCTGCTGGGGGGGGTTCCCATAATGCACTGATTCTTTTCATTCATCTTTTTTACTCTGTTTATACTCCACTCTGTATATACAGTGGCTTGCAAAAGTATTCATACCCCTTAAACTTTTCCATATTTTGTCACATTACAACCACAAACATAAATATATTTCACTGGAATTTAATGTGAAAGACCAACACAAAGTGGTTACAATTGTGAAGTGGAAAGAAAATTATAGATGATTCAAAACATTTAAAAAAAAAAAAAAAACTGAAAAGTGTGGTGTGCAAAAGTATTGAGTCCCCCTGAGTCAATACTTTGTGGAACCACCTTTTGCTGCAGTTACAGCTGCAAGTCTTTTAGGGTATGTCTCCACCAGCTTTGCACATCTAGTGACTGAAATTTTTGCCCATTCTTCTTTGCAAAACAGCTCAAGCTCAAGCTTCCACCTTGGCCTGGGCCAAGATTTCTCAGTTTAATTCTAACAGGAGCTTGAACAAAATCACTGGGGTGATAGGAGACTGGAATCTGATCAGTTACCAATAAAGAAACTCTGGTGCAGTTCAAGGTGAGAGGAGTCATACCAAGCTCTCCTGAACAGACTGACAGCTCGAAGACTCAGGAAAAAGGCTCCTGGTTCCACATGACCTCAATAAGAAGGCCCAACTTCAGACAAACAGGTGAACTGTAAGTTTCTTGACCCCTGACCTCTGTGTAAAGTCTGAGACCAGGAGGAGGGTCATCAACAGGAGACCTTTTCGATGTGGGGAGTGTTAGGCCTTAAGCACGCTCAGTCACAGGCTCTCAGTGAAGAACCAAAACACATTAGTGGTCAAAGGTCAAAGAACTACAGGAAAAATAACAACTGCCTGCAATGTTTCAGTTCCAGTCTGAACGTTCTCAGTAGTCTGACTCATAATCTGTTTGGATAATTTATCATTGGAAGGCCACAGGAATATAATCTGCTTTGTTTCTTGTAACACTAATTATTGTTTTTCCTGACATGAGGTCTAAGGAGGACACGTCCTGATTTCAGTTAGATCATCACAGAAAACTATTTTGCTGTGAGCTCTGTGTAAAAGGACGACAAAGGAGGGAAGTGTGAGTATGACCTCTGACCCCAGAATTACCACAACATTTCAGACTCACCTGACTGATCTTGACTGACTGAACTACATGGTGTTATAGTCTGAACAAGACCAATAAAGATACACAAAATACAAAATAAATAAATGATGTCATAAAAGTAAAATAATCAAGGTTTCTCTCACTAAACCAGACTAAACCAATTAGCTCTTCTTTTCCTTTCAAATTGAGAGATCAATAATATTTGTAATCTTAGTCATGTGTCATACTTACTTACTTTACTTTATTGATCCCACAACACTAAAATTGTGTCACTCTTAAATAGAAAGTGGACTGTATATGATGTAAAACAGAATTAAGTCTAATTAGTTTTCCTTTTCCTTTTAACAATTAGGACAAGAATAATATCTGTAATTTTAACCATATATTTTCTCTATGATTGCTGTTGTCAGAGCAAACAGCCAAAGTCGCTCAAGCTGCCTGTGAAATGCTCAGATTCTTCCCAGGATCCTTGAACACAGGTGTGGAGACCAAACTTGGAGGTGCAAGATAACAAAACAGTTCAGCATAACTGGGGAGGAAACAAAGGGAGATAGATCTGCCTGACCAAACAAGAAACTGAAATCATTTAATTGAATTTCATAAAGACACCAATGGCAAGTTTTCCATTACAATAACATTCAATAACATGCTTAATGAGAACTATAACACTAATGCTGTTATGGAAAGGAAACCAAATAATGAGAAAATGAAAACAAATATAATTTGCAATGGCTATTGTTTTTAATTTTTATTTATTTCATTTTTAATCAATATTAACAAAAAGAGAGAAAATAAATGGCTAAGAAATATCAAATATAAGGTTTGGGGGCCAGATCTGGCTTACTGGATGTCTCTGGAAACCGAAAAGAGGGAGTTACTCTAAAATGTTATAATTTTATCAATTAAGTGACAAAAAGTAAAGAACAGTCTGATAATCATTAGCATGAACCCCGTAATGTATGATAGAACACAAATACACTAAGACAGTCCATTCTGCCCTTTAAAAAAACTGTAACTGTATTGGAGGAGATTTTACCACAATGATCAGTGTTATGAAAACTGAAAGGAGGGCATAAATTTTAAGCTATTTTGTCATGAATTGTATAGCTTGACCTAGAGACAATGACCTTAATGACAGTTTGACTAACAGCCTTTTGCGTATGTCTGGTATGTCTTTATTATTATTATTTGTTTGTTTGTTTGTTTTCATTCCATTCCATAGTTATAACACATACGCAATTTTAAATTGTAGGATTCTAGGATGACTGATCATAGACTTGTGTGTAGCATATGTTTTCCTTTATTGCTGACTGAAATGCAAATGCAAGTAACTAGATAAATATCTGTGAATTGTACAATACATACACAATGAAGGCATGGTTACACATAAACATAACTAAATTTTGAATGATGTATTGTTTATAGACAACTGCTTCATTTAATTTTTCAGGTGTATAAAAAACAGGTTCACTTTTAGTAGAGAAATTTAGACTGAGTTAAACTAATCAAGAGATCTTTAATATGAAGACACTGAATAATAGATCTTTCAAACATACACTTCTGCTGTTAAATATGTCTCATGGCAAATTGTAGTGTGTAGATTTTAATTTGATAATCTTTGAGTCAGGGTGTTTTATTTAATGGATAAAATTAAGACATCAAATTAATAAAAGTACGTTGAATAATTAGACACAGGTTGTATTTATATTTAAACATTGACCCCAAAGGCCAAGGAACTCACAAAAGAAAACTAGTTTGTGTAGTTCAAGACTCAATGTTTTTAACTATTAGACAGCAGGGAAAAATTAGAACTGTATCACACTGGACTACTTCTTTCCATGGACACCAGTAACCACTCTCTATTGTGCCCTGATAACGAAAATGTGCCTTTTTTATAGGGAAGAACATGTCTGCCTTAGAGTTGGACACCTGTCTCATAGGTGTGGGAATATGCCAGTGTGACAGGGCTGTTCACTATGATAAATGGCTTTAACACTTCCTGGTTTATCAAACAGAGGGCTTGAAGGGCTGTTGTCTGGTGAATGAGACGGTACCTGTGCACTAGTCCAGGTTGTTATGTCAATAAAACAATCAGCCCAAAATGGTCCTTTTTATGCTATAATAGTTGTTGGTGGGGTTCTTAACAAACTTAAGGTACAGCAGCAGAGTTTGAGTCACTGTATGCCTTTCGGGCCAAAATTAAGCAAAACTTAGATTGGGTTAATTATAATATTAAATAAGTAATGTTGATTCACCTTACAGAGACTAATTGGAAAATTTTGTGAGTGACAGAACTGAACATTAACAGCAGAATAGAATGACACAGATGTTACTTCTGCTGTTGACTCAGTCTAAATAATACTTAACCATAGCAGTTCAGTTCTCCAGAGCATTGTCAAAATTAGCAGAGAACTCAGAAATAAATAAATAATTCCATCCATTCGCTTCCGCTTATCCTGTTCAGGGTTGCGGGGGGGGGGCTAAAGCCTATCCCAGCTGTCACAGGGCGAGAGGCAGGGTACACCCTGAACAGGTCACTAGTCTGTTGCAGGGCCAATAAATAAATCCTGTTTCTTTAATGATGGGAAAATGTTTTGGGAAATCAGATGGACAAATTCTAATTTTCTTCTTTTCCTATGGATTAGTCGGCCGGGAAAAGACATAAAAAACCTGTTTGAACCTGTAACAACAGCATTAATTATTCAGCAAATAAATACTAATTGATGAAAGTGTGATAATAAATATTTGTTTTATGTGCAGATATATTCTGAGGTTATGTTTGCAGAGAGATCATGATCTTGTGTCTTGTGCTTTAGTCCACTTGCTTGGCATTTTGGTTGTTTGGTTTTAATTCATTGGAAAGGAGGGTGGTTTTGGAAAATATGAGTACTTATAATAATCATGTCTTAAAATGCTTTTCATATGCTTCTCCATTCTTTACTGAAAAAAGAGAGCTGCTCTCTGTCTGCCTGAAACAAGAGAACTCACAGAGAGAGCAATTTGAGAGCAAGTCCACTTTGTAATGACTTATTGTGCTTTAAAATATATTATAATCATGCCATTATTCTTAAAAGTTTTGACCAATAGGTTAATAACCATATGCGTATTTTGACACCTTTTTGGTAATAGGTGTCAAAGGAGGGCGTTGTTGGGGTTTTATTTTTTACCCAAAGAATAAAATGACAAATGGACAAATGTTTAAAAGTAAATCCAGGAAATTAATTAATAAACAGTGGCTAAAGCAAAAAACAGACAATAAATAAATAGATACTTTAAGCATTAGAAAGTGCCTGACTAACTTCTCTGTCTCAGTGCATCTTATCCTGGAGGTTTCAGCCACAGTACGTACAATTACAATGTCACCAACGTCACCATGTTCTGTTATTAATCTGGACAAGATTGCTCTGCATTGATTAAATTGAAACATCAGGGGAGAAGATGTGCTTTTTGCCTGATGAGAGGAATCTGGGTCATGAAAAACCAGCTTGGACAAGACCAAATGACGAAGGCCGACTCACAGCACCCAGAGATTGTTTATGTGTAGATAGTGGCAGTATAAAATTGTTATGTGTAGCTCAGAGCAGCGCTCTTCTGGGGAAGGAGCCACAGGCAGCTGCTGAGAAGGTCTGTCTCTCCCTCAAGATTTGCCCACATGTACATGTGATTTTTTTCTGATTCTTTAATAGATTAAATGTTATCATTTTTTAATTAAAGTGTTTCAGGTGTCTTCCTCCACAAACAAATCACGCTACTTGTCACAGGTGGTAAAAAAATCAATATGAGAGCTTGGAGAGAGTGACTGTGTCTGGCAAATCATGGGGAGGCTGTGGAGAGAGAAAAAGAGATGTAAACCGAGTACAGAACAGACAATGGCGAAGTTGCAAGAATGTGAGTGACTGAGCCTACTGTTTTGATAGAGAGGGACTGACTAAAGAGGGGGGCTTGCCAGAGTAAGGCTGGCAAGGTCTGTGTGTCTGAGTCTGGTTGGTGGAATGTGTGGTGGCGGTTACCCATGAGGGCAGGCAGAGAGGGCAAGCATGGAGTTGGTGAAGGGATGCTGGCTTTGAGGTGTGGCCAGGGGTGGACTGGCAATCGGGCGTACCGGGCATTTGCCCGGTGGGCCGACAGTCCTCAGGGGCCGACGCTGTTGGGTTTTTTTTTTTTTTTTCCTAAGAGACCGGCCCACAATTCAGAGGGGGCGGCCCATTGGTCCATCTTCAATATAGACAGTGGATGGAACCAATCAGGATATAGGATGAAAGCGGCCCCACCCTTTCTCTGCGTGGTCCCGTGTAACTCCGCTAGTTTCAGTGTTGAGCACGTGTGTTAAAGGACAGGAAACACGGAGAAACCGAAGCGGCAGAAAGGCGGTGCAGAGAAGTTACCTGCAAAGAAATTGCAGAGTGTCTCTGTAGATGCTACAAAATGTGTAAAGATCACAGACATGTTCACTGCTGTAGCCTCCACGTCCTCTGTAACAGTAATGCTGCAGCAACAGCAGCTGTAGGCAGAGCCGGCCAGAGGCATAGGCGACATATGCGGCTGACCACCAGGGGGCCCCCAAGCTCGCCCACATTGGTCATGAAATCTTTTTGTTTGTTTTAATTTTTTACAAATGCCAATTTCCTAAAAGAAAGAAGAGACTATTCTAACTGTCCAGATTTGTACACTTGTAACAACACTAATTTAATCAGTAGGCTACACTCTAATATTTCTGTCTCAGAGTGATGCTGAAAAGCTAATTCATGCATTTATTACTTCTAGGGTGGACTATTGTAATTTGTTATTATCAGGCTGTCCTAAAAGCTCCCTGAAAAACCTTCAGATGATCCAAAATTCTGGAAGAGAGAGCAGATTTCTCCCATATTGGCTTCTCTTCATTGGCTCATAGTACCATATCATCCCAATAGAGCTATCAGACTGCTGGCTTCCTTGTGGTTCCTACTGAAGAGTAGAATGGGAGGCAGAGCCTTCAGCTTTCAGGCCCCTCTTCTGTGGAACCAGCTTCCAGCTTGGATTCAGGAGACAGACACCCTCTCTATTTTTAAGGTTACACTGTAAACCCGGATAAGTTGAATCTACTTAAAAAAAACCAAGGTAACTCGTTGCCTTAAATTTTTTAAGTAATGGAACAGTTCATTTAACTCAGCCTGTTAAGTAAGCACTACTCCATTTCCAATTGAACTAAATTGTATGTTCTAATTGACCAAACTTATCATTTATAGTTCATGAAAAAATAAAATGTCTTTTGATCAATCAAATCCCCCCTATCCTTTTCATGGTTGTGTGGGGGTGGTGGGGGCTGGAGCCTACCCCAGCTGACAAGGCAGTAAGATGCAGGGTACACCCCGTACAGGTCACCAGCCTGTTGCAGGGCTGACACAGACAACCATTCACACCTGTGGGCAATTTAGAGAGACCAATTAACCTAACCCCAGTAACTGCATGTCTTCAGATTGTGGGAGGAAACCCATACAAACACAGGGAGAACATACAAACTCCACACAGCCAGAGTCCCAGGCTAAGGTGGAATTGAACCCAGACTATCAGGTAATTATTCTAGCTGTGAGGCAGCAGTGCTAACCACCACACCACCATGCTACCCAGTAACACAAATATTTTTTACAGTGTTGAACTGTGTCTGTTTAAATTTGGTAAATAAACAAACATGATAAAACTCAGCCCTGCTGAATGCTGGTACATTAACATTTACAAATAACATTTGTCCATGGAAAAATGAAAAACTATACGAGAGAACGTTGTGAACAAAAACCAAACAAAAACACCAAATGTCTTCTATTCCAAACAGCGAGAGGCCTGGGCCAAGCCGGAATTGAACCCAGACCTTCTAGATGGCATTCTACCTGTGAGGCAGCACTGCTAACCATCATGCCACCATGCAGCTGCTCATTAATCCAGTCTGTTAAAACTGGTATAAACTAGATTTTTAGCAGGTGAAAAACTTGATATCAAGTTGTTTGAACTCAAACACATAATTACAAAAAGATAGACCATCAAAAAGTACAGTCTACTCAGCATTAACAAGTAATGTTCACATTCTAGGCAATTTTAAGTAATATGAACTCAATATTTTCAAGTGGAATCAGAATCTGGGTTTACAGTGTAGGATGATGGGTTTATTCTGAAATTATTGTGGAGTCTTTACCTCACAGTATAAAGTGCCTTGAGGTGACTGTTTGTTGTGAGTTGGTGCTGTATAAATAAAATTGAATTGAAAAATTGAATTGAAAAGTCTGAAACAGTAGTGCATCCTAAAAAAAATAATGATCAACTTTAACCCTCCAGCATTAATAATGGTTAAATTCAGGGGACAATGAAATGGTATGAAGGGGGCCCAAATCAAATTTTGCTTTGGGTCCTTTCAAGGCTTGGGCCGGCTGTAGGTGAGGACAGCAGCAGCAGACAGGGAGAGGAGCAGCCAGAGATGCAGGCTTTGGAAAGGGAAACCAAGGGACAGAGTTATCAGGTAACATTAGCTCTATTACATGAGAATGATGAGCAATGGTGATTGATTAGTATCAATATTTATTTGCATACTTCCCAAAATCTGGCAGCCACGGCACCTTAATCTGATAAAATAGCAAACGGTGAAGGCCGAGAAGTGTTGGATGAGCAGCAAGTGTCAATTTTAGGATACATCATAGCATTTTAGATATTTAGGCCAAAGGTCTGTTGAAAGGCTGCACAGTAGTTTGAATTTGTAGCCTCTGTGCTGGTTAAACATGTTTTTAAAAGCACTCAAACAGGTGAAATAACAGATTTTAAAACTTCTAAATGATAAGTAAAAGCTTTGCAATTTAAGCATTACTAAACCAAGTTTAAAAAAGTTTAAAGGTATTATTAGCAAAAGGTATGCCCACACTGAATAAGAGTAAGACCATGTCAAATGCTTTAAGACATAGTTGTGGGCCGTCTAAGTCAAAAATGCCAGGGCCGATTTTTTGTCCCAGTCCAGCCCTGTCTGTGGCAGAGACTTTCCGGGGTCTGATGGCTGGTATGTGTGCAGGCTGGTCACACGCTGATAATAGCGAGGGACAGAATTAACCACAGGCAAACACAGATCACGCATATGAATGAGCAAACAGGTCTCTCACCACGGAGGTTGAAACAATCTGGCAGCGAGCTCTCATCCAAGCTGCTCCTGTAAAGCCCACGCCCAAATTGGCAAACCAGCCACAGATGTGCCTCTCAGCCACCTGATGCTTCACCTGCACACCACAAAAGAAACATCACACACACACATGCCTGGGTGATTAACCAAGTTTAGGACTGGTTAAGGTTAGGACTGCCTACTGTTAAGGCCTATACTAAGGCATTATTATTGTTATTATCACTGCACGAAAAGAAGCATATTCGTCCCCGTATACTGACGCGGACGCTGCTAGTAAACGGCAGCTTTCGTCAGCATACGGGGATGCGCATTTTCGTTCGCCTGAGACGGATATGGTCGTTTACGTACCACCAGAAGCAGCGGGGGGTAAAGGTACGGGGGGAGCCGGCAGGCGTTGACTACTTTACATATGAATAGCAGCGCTGCAAGCAGAAGCAGCGGCAACAGACCCACGTGGCTTCTCTGTTATTGGATGAAAAAAATGCCATCACAATTCATCACTCACATGTGATTGGCTGGTAGATCTGTCCCCCATTGGCCTTTATAAAGACAGGCCTGGATAAGCCCCTCCCTAATAAATAATAACCCAGTAATAAAAATTATTTTTAATTACTATTTCTGTGATATACCTTGTATGTTATGTTGTATTCATGCCATGCTAATAACCTCAACTAAAGGGAATTCAATTAAGAGAAACAAATTGTGAGGCACAAGTTTGAATTTTTATTTTTATTTATAAAGCATTTTTTTTTTTTTTTCCTGCTCTCGGTGGAGACGGACGCATTTTCCTCTTCTCCCCAGCCTTCTCTATCTACCCCTGCTTTTTGCTGCTTTGCTGCTTAGAGCATCTCTTCACATATCCCCGAACTGGAAATTAAATTATGGATCTGGTCAGCTGGTCTCTCAACACTACTGATGTCCAAATTCTCATCATGAGGAGATTGGGAGAAGGGGAACCCTCTTTCCTTTGGTCCGACTACACACCTGGCTGGTTATGTTATGGATTCCTGTGGGGATGGAAGATAACGTTCCTGGCTGCACTGTGTGGACGTGGCATTTACATTGATACCAGGATTTCTTTTCCCGAATTGGACCTGGGGATACCTGGTATCCGGGCAGCTGTTCAGGCTCTAGTAATGCTGCCTATGAGGGATGCAGAAACAGTACGAACTCAATCAGACTCAGTAGAGCTGAATCGAAATGGATTACATCTGGAGGAGTGTTGGAGTCTCTGTTCTGTGTGGCGGAGTAGAACCAAATTCGGATTATTGGACTTCTGAGAGGTAACCAGAAAACTGTAAGTCTGTCAGCAAATAGTTATGACAGCCTGAACCAAAACAATTGCACTATTTGGAATTTGGCTCCCAGACGGCCTTGGATGCTGTCTGTCTAAATCGTCTCTTGGAGACGTTTGTAAACAGATGCTCTGCCCCCCCGCCCCGTGTTGTGACCTGTATGAACTGGTATCCTGGGAACCAAGGCTGACTGTACCATCTTATCATGAACATCATCATGAACTGCTGGTCTGGAAGCTGATTGGCCATCACAGTATCCTGCTCGTCTCCACTGGCAGCCCCTCCCCTACCCACCCTAGTGCTCTCCAGGCTTTAAATGTGCTGCTGCTTTGCTGAGGTGTTTTTTGGAACCTCGTAAGGTGTTCATAATGAACACAGTACCAGATGATTTTTTTGAACCTACCTATCCCAGTGTATCTCTTTCTGTTTTCCTGCTAAAGGTAGCGCTGCATGACCTCAGACACCTGTCCCCCCTGTTTGTTTCTGTGTTTGTATTTCTCTTGGATGGGTGTTCTGGAACGCAAATTTCATTATATGTTTACATATAATGACAATAAAGTCTTCTTGAATCTTGAAGCAATATGCACACACACACACATCATATAATCATATATATATATATATATATATATATATAAAGAAAACAAAAAACATAATGCTTTGCTACTTCTGGGCCATGTGGTGGTGGCTTTCTCTCAGAGCATGGTCCAGCATACAAACACTTATGGTGCACGGCGTTGTATTTAGGGTGAGCTTCTAGTCTGTCTTGCAGTTTAGCTCAGAGGTCACTGAGCTCCTGGCTGGGGAAGCTTGGGGGTCTTAATCCAGCCCGATACGCCCTCTGAGACGCCATCCTCCTCATCCAACATGAGATCAGTGGTGACACCGTCCCAGAAGGCAACCTCCTCCACTGCCAGGACACTCGCCCTCGCCTCCAGCAGCTGCTGACACAGAGTACACATTAAGTCATTATGAAACTATATGAAAAATTGTGAAAAATCAGGAAACTACACTGAAAGTTTGAGTCTCTTGACTTTGAATGCACACATAGCAGATAAGACCCTGAATGCAAAAAAAAAATGAATCAGCCCATCTTTGTCATCAAAAACAATGGTTATGTGACAAAGTACCAACTCCTGCATCCTGTGAATAAAAGACAAATGAACAAGTACTTTGAAAAAATGTAACATTGATAAAAGTACTTCAGTGATTTTGGTCATTAACCCTTGAGGCACCTTTAAACTGATTATACATTTTTTATCTTTAGGTCCCAAAATGTTACAGCTGCTGAAACTATAAACATTCAGTGTTAATTATTTTCACCTTCACTGCATCACCTTTTTATAGACATTTTGGGTTGTTCAAAATAAGCCAGATTTTATATAAAGTTAAAAAAAACAATAAGTAATATTTTCCAACAATAAAACTGCATTTACAAGCTAACTACACAAATACAGCAGACCAACAATACAATCCAACACGTCTTACAGGCTTCCTTCTTGCACGTCACCGGGCAGGATTTTTAATGGCTGCCGCCTTTTCCAGAACGTGAGGCTGACTGTAGCGGAAGCTGCGGCGGACCGTCTGTAGGTTTAACAAGAAGCTGGAAAACATTTTTGTACATTGTAAATAAAGAGCGTAAACACAGTGCATACATAAACAATATTCAGGCAAAAACACACAAACAAACATACAACACCAATAGATACTTGTCTTTCAGCTGCGCTAGAAGAAACTTGAGTAACTGAGGAGATAACCCACTCATTGCAGCCAGCAGTGTCTTCTCGTCTGCAGCGGGGCTGGTTGAAGCTGGCCAGTAGAGAGGCCCGCTTTCATGAGGAGCTTCTGGGGTGTTGAAATATAGACGACGTCCTCCATTGTACCAGGAAAGCAGCGTAGACAAAGAACGCCATTCAGTTTGAACGGAAGAGAATGACAGCATTGATTTCCTTTGGTCTTGCAGACCTTCAGCGTGATCCCGCACGTGATCTGTATTGTCCAGTCACAGGCGAGGAAGCTGCCACATGGAATTCAATTCATTTCATTTCAAGTCAGTTCAATTTTATTCATATAGCGCCAAATCACAACAAACAGTCGCCTCAAGGCGCTTTGTATTGTGGGTAAAGACCCTACAATAATACAGAGAAAACCCAACAGTCAAAACGACCCCCTATGAGCTGGAAGACACACATCCACTGTCTGTTTAAGCAGGACAACTGAGAAGGTGACTGTTGCATTAAAATTTTTACTTTTTTTTTTTGCATTTTACATTTTTCTCATGAAGGTTTTGCTGATATCTCTTATGTACATCCATGTATAGCAAAATAAAAGTTTATATGTTTATATGTTTTCTTATTACACCTGCCTTGGTAGTCTTTAATGTCATTAATGCATGTGAACATTCACTGAACGTTTATGGCAGCGTTCATGGGATGTTGTCTGAATGTTCAATGCTAGCTGGGAAGCCACTGCACAGAAGAGGATGATGGTGTGACAGACTTTTAGTTACAGTGAATTAGACTGAAAACTGAGTTTGCTTTTCAATGAAAATAATGCTTGTAGTGTCACCAAAATCAAGTTATAGCCTTTGTTTATCTCCCTCAGTCCACTAAAGTTCAGGGTTCACAAAAAACTCCATGACAAAGGCTCACAAGACAGAAGCTCACAGACAGAAGCTCACAGACAGAAGCTCACAGCCTTATTGGAAAAAGGGACAAAAGCTGAAAACGTTCAAAAGTATATTTCCAACTAGATAATACTAATTTATAAAATAGAATGACTTCTTCTGAGTTTAGTCTTGTTTGAATGTTTCGCTGTATAATTTATATGTAGTCACATTGTAATGGAAAAAGGCTTAAAAGATGATAATGTAAATTTGATTATATACAGTGGTTGGACAATGAAACTGGAACACCTGTCATTTTAGTGTGGGAGGTTTCATGGCTAAATTGGACCAGCCTAGCGGCCAATCTTCATCAACTGCACATTGCACCAGTAAGAGCAGAGTGTGAAGGTCCAATTAGCAGGGTAAGAGCACAGTTTTGCTCAAAATATTGCAATGCACACAACATTATGGATAACATACCAGAGTTCAAAAGAGGACAGATTGTTGGTGCACGTCTTGCTGGTGCATCTGTGACCAAGACAGCAAGTCTTTGTGATGTATCAAGAGCCACGGTATCCAGGGTAATGTCAGCATACCACCAAGAAGGACGAACCACATCCAACAGACTGTGGACGCAAGAGGAAGCTGTCTGAAAGGGATGTTGTGGTCTAAAACCAGGTGTTTCAGTTTCATTGTCCAACCCCTGTACATCTCAAAATAAAAATATGCTGCTTACAACTGTTGGGAGGGGTAGACCACTGGTGAGTACTGGTGACCACTGGTGAGTACTTGATTTGCATTTGTATGACTCACAGAAACCTCCTTTACATATGAAAGGCTTTATTTTTTTGAGCAGTGTATTTTATTTGAGAAAAAAAAGGATTTTGCTATGAAACATTTAAAGCAAATTTAAATTTAAATTTGTACAGCTTGTTTATTTAAGAAAAAAAACTAGAAAATTAGTGAATGAAGGGACATTTTTTATTATGTATTATACTTTCTGAAAAATCTACCTGGAAAAAAAGTTTGCATTTGTTGATGATCCAAAGGAAAAAAATCTCAAACCAGTTAAACTTCATGGAAATTCTTCATAATTATTAAAAAGTATTGGTATCAGTATCGGTGATAATGGCCCTGTGTTTACTTGGCATAGGATCGATACCAAATCTTGAAGTATCGCACACAACTACATTGAGCAACATACACGAGGAGTGATTGATAGTGCTAAGACCCTCCTCCTGGCTCTGATTGGTTGTTTTTGACTGGGAGCGGTTCAGGGAGGAGGTGGAGGAGCTCCATTTTTTTCAGATTATCGGTACTGTCCTGACATGGTGACAGTTTTAACAAATATGTAAAAACCAGATTTTTTATAAAAGTTACATCCTGCAGCTTTAATCTGTATAAGATTAAAGGCTTTAGTTCTTACTGTCGATGAGTGTTTGCCAATTTTTCAGTTTTACACATTTAGCTATGTGGTTTTGAAAAAGCACCCATTTTTAACAAAGATTGTTGGTTTAAAAACAACATAACTTTATGTATTGTTTATGAAAGGCAGAGAAAAGTTAAGACTATTGTGATGAACTATGAATAATTGTTTTACATTCTGTGATAAATGATGGAAGTCACCCAGGAGTATTAAATAAAGATGGTTATATTTATTTGAGCTGTGAGTGTTTAATATCAGGATGATTTTATGAGAATTTGGATCTTTCAGATCAATTTGAGAAGTGATTTTGATCATATTTCACATTGTGTCATATAGCTTGGGGTACTGGTCTTGGTCTTGCCTCGGTCTCGGGTTAGGTGGTCTTGACTACAACACTGGGATCAGCAAACCGTGTCTGAGTCCACCTTCACAGCAGGAGGATCCAAATAGATCGGGATCACGGATTCAGACCGGATAAGACCCAGATCCAGTTCAGGCTCCAGTCATTTTCCAGCTCATCCAGTCCAGATCTGTTAATAATGGATTAATTTTGCCAACACGATCTGCATTCTTTACTAAAAATCTTGTTACTCATTTTTAGATAAGATAAGATAAGATAGTGTTTATTTGTCACATGCACAGTTATACACAGTACAATGCACAGTGAAATGTATTTTGTACCTGCAACCATATACACACACATATAAATAAGAAGAATAAAAATAAAAATAAGTAATTCACACTATACTCTATATACTATACACTATACACACTTTTACATGGAATTATAGATTATAAATTATAATATTTACATTGTGCAATGATAGTCCAGTTAGGGCTCAGAGTTGAGCAGACAGATGGCTTGTGGGTAAAAACTCTTCTTCAACCTTTCAGTCTTAGCCTTCAGGCAGCGGGAACGCCGGCCTGATGGGAGCAGGGAGAAGAGAGAGTGTCCGGGGTGGCTGGGCTGTTTTAGGATCTTCATGGCCCTCAGCCTGCACTGCTTGGTGTAAATGTCCTGCAGGTTGGGGAGGGTGGTTCTGATGGTCCGTTCAGCTGAACGAACCACCCTTTTTAGGGCCATGAAGTCCTGCTTGGTGCAGTTTCCCATCCAGGTGGTGATGCTCCCACGCATGATGCTCTCGATGGTGCAGGTGTAAAAGTTCCTGAGCACCTTGAGTGGGAGCTTGAAGTCTCTCAGCCGCCTGAGGAGGTAGAGACGCTGTCTGGCCTTCTTCACAGTGATGTTTATGTGATGAGTCCAGGACAGGTCCCGTGAGATGGTCACTCCCAAGTATTTGAAAGTGTCCACTCTTTCCACCTCAGCACCACTGATGACAAGTGGATGGTAGTCCCTCTGCTGCTTCCTGCTGAAGTCCACGATCAGTTCCTTCGTTTTGCTGACGTTGAGCAGGAGGTGGTTCTCCTGGCACCAGTTCTCCAGGCGGGAGACCTCTCTCCTGTAGGCTGTCTCCTCATTGTGGGAGATCAGTCCCACAACAGCAGTGTCGTCAGCAAACGTGATGATGACGTTGGACTCTGACGTGGCCTCGCAGTCATGGGTGTACAGTGAGTACAGCAGAGGGCTGAGCACACAGCCTTGGGGGGATCCAAAGTCAAAGTCAACTTTATTGTCGAATCTGCAATATGTACAGGACATACACAGGATCGAAATTCCGTTACTCTCAGACCCATGGTGCAACAATAAACAGTAAACATTTAACTAACAAATAATATTAGCATAATAAATAAAAAGAAAACTACGGTACCATCCTAATTGTAAAATATAAACTATAGCAGTATAAATATATAAATATAAAAGTATATCCCTTATATATATATATATATATATATATATATATATATATATATATATATATATATATATATATATATACACCCACGTGTAGCGGTCCTGGCATTGATATCTAGATAAGTGGCATATGGAATGAATAAAGTAGATGTACACAGTGTATATATATATATATATATATATATATATATATATATATATATATATATATATATATATGGAGACCCTGATATTGACAGTAAAGTGACATGTGCTGTGCATTAAGGCCGATGCTAATATAAACGGTATTGTAGTATAGACAGTAGTGTAAGTGTAACAGTAGTGCAATTATAAACAGTAGTGCAATTGAATGAGCACATAAACTTGAGTTGAGAGAATAACCAGTTCTTAATGAGTTCAGTGTGAAATATGGTATGTGAAAAAGTGTGAAAGTTTGTGTGTTAAGGCAGTAAGAGAGGGAGGGAGGGGGGCAGAGCAGGCAGAGAGTTAAGCATCCTGACTGCCTGATGAATGGAGCTGTCCCTCAGTCTGCTGGTTCGAGCCCGGAGACTCCGCACTCTCCTTCCTGATGGCAGCAGGCTGAAGAAGCTGTGTAGTGGATGTGTAGGATCGCCCGCCATGCAGAGGGCTTTCCGAGTGAGGCGGGAACTGTGTAGGTCATGTAGTGAGGGAAAAGAGGTGCCGACAATCTTTTCAGCCGCTCTAATGATGCGCTGGAGAGTCTTATGGCAGGATGCGGTACATGCGCCAAACCACACTGTGATGCAGTTAGTCAGGACACTCTCGATGGCACCTCTGTAGAAGGTGCACATGATGGGGGTTAGAGCTCCAGCTCTTCTCAGCTTACGGAGGAAGTAGAGGCGCTGGTGAGCCTTTTTGGCCAGTGATGATGTGTTCTTGCTCCAGGACAGGTCCTCTGAGACATGCACTCCCAGGAATTTGGTGCTGCTCACTCTCTCCACAGTAGTGCCGTTAATGGTCAGAGGAGCATGCTGGGTGTGCATCTTCCTGAAGTCCACAACAATCTCTTTTGTCTTCTCGACGTTCAGAGAGAGATTGTTGAATCCACACCACAGGGCCAGGCGGCTCACCTCATTCCTGTATTCTGTCTCATCGTTGTTGTTAATGAGGCCCAGCACAGTCGTATCGTCGGCAAACTTGAAGAAGTAGTTGGAGCTGTATGATGGTGTGCAGTCATGTGTCAGCAGGGTGAATAGAAGGGGGCTCAGCACACATCCTTGGGGGGCCCCCATATTCAGTGTGATGGTGTTGGATGTATTACTGCCGACCCGTACTGCCTGTGGCCTCCCGGTCAGGAAGTCTAACAGCCAGTTACACAGTGAGGTGTTCAGCCCTAGACTGTCCAGTTTAAGAATTAGCTGTTGGGGGATGATGGTGTTGAATGCCGAGCTGAAGTCAATGAACAGCATTCTGACATAAGAGTCCTTGGTGTCTAGATGAGTGAGGGCTGTGTGGAGGGCGGCGGAGATCGCATCGTCGGTCGAACGATTAGGCCGATATGCAAACTGGAAAGGGTCCAGGGAGGCAGGGAGGATGGATTTAATGTGTTTCATGACTAGCCGTTCAAAGCACTTCATCGGGATGGGGGTGAATGCCACCGGACGGTAGTCATTTAGGCAGGAGGGTGATACCTTCTTTGGGACAGGGATGATGGTAGTAGTTTTGAAGCAGGTGGGGACGATAGCCTGACTCAGTGAGATGTTAAAGATATCCGTGAAGACAGCTGCAAGTTCCCCTGCACACTCTCTCAGCACACGGCCAGGTATGTTATCGGGACCAGTGGCTTTTCGGGCGTTGATCTTGCTGAATGATCGCCTTACACTGTCTGGAGTCAGTGTCAGCACCTGTTCACTGGGAAAGGTGGAGGATTTCTGTGCAGGTGTGCTATTGTATGCCTCGAACCGAGCAAAGAAGTTGTTCAGCTCATTCAGTATAGAGGTTGTGCTGTCACAGGTTTTTGGAGCTGGCTTGTAGTCTGTGATGGTCTGTATTCCCTGCCACAGACTCCGTGCATCCTTGCTGTCACTAAAGTGATGAGCTATTTTCCTGGAATACTGCTTCTTGGCCTTCCTAATGCCCCGGGATAGGTTGTTTCTGGCTATCCTCAGGCCCGCCTGATCTCCTGCTGCGAAGGCAGAGTTCCTGGCTCTCAGGAGTCTGTAGACCTTTCCTGTCAGCCATGGTTTTTGATTTGCCCAAACAGTGATGGACTTGAGGTCAGTTACATCGTCAATACACTTGGTGATGTATGAACAGATGGTATCTGAGTACTCCTGAATATCTGTGGTGTTGTACTTGGTAGCAGCTTCTTTAAACATATTCCAATCCGTAGTGTTGAAACAGTCCTGAAGTGCTTCTGAATACCCATGCGGCCACACTCGTACCTGCTTGCAGACTGGTTTGGTGACTTTAACCAGTGGTCTGTATGCTGGCATTAGTAGAACACTGATGTGATCAGAGGCACCGATGTGGGGGAGGGGAAAGGCCTTGTAAGCTCCTCTCATGGTAGTGTAAACTTGGTCCAGTGTATTGTTTCCTCTAGTTGGAAAGTCTATGTGTTTGTATGTCTTTGGAAACATGCTCCTTGGGTCTGCATGGTTGAAATCTCCAGCTAAGATGAGAAAAGCATCAGGGTGGGCTGTCTGCTGCTCACTGATGTGTAGATACAGCTCATTTAGTGCCTCACTTCTATTTTTGTTGCCGGTGCTTGGAGGCAGCAATCCAGTGTTGAGGGTGAGGGAGGATGAGGTGAGGTGACCCACTCGTACCACCTGTGGTCTGCTGGTCAGGAAGCTGTGAACCCACCTGCACAGAGATGGGCCCAGGCCCAGGTCCAGCAGCTTAGAGACCAGCCTGGAGGGAACTATGGTGTTGAATGCTGAGCTGTAATCTACAAACAGCACTCTCACATAGTTCCCCTTACCAGTGTCTATGTGTGAAAGGGTCTTGTGGAGGAGGAAGGATATGGCGTCATCTGTGGATCTGTCTGGCCGGTATGCGAACTGTAGTGGGTCGAGGGTGGTGGGCAGTGCGGAGGTGATGAATGTCTTGATGAGTCTCTCAAAACACTTCATCACCACAGAGGTGAGCGCTATGGGCCTGAAGTCATTGGGGCTGCTGGGGTGTGGTTTCTTTGGGACTATGATGGACTTTTTAAAGCAGGTGGGAATCACACACAGTTTCAGTGAGAGGTTGAATATCAGTGTAAACACAGGTGCCAGCTGGTCAGCGCAGGTCTTAAGGACACGTCCACTAATACCGTCTGGTCCAGCCGCTTTCCTGGTGTTTACACGTCTAAACACCCTCCTCACGTCACGCTCCGTCACAGTGAGTGTCTCCGCCCCTCCGGCCGGGAGCGCAGCGGGCTGTCGGCTTCCCGACTCGAAGCGCGCAAAGAAGTTGTTGAGTTCATCAGCCAGAGAAGCATCGGCACTCACCGGGGGTGTGTGTGGTGCTTTGTAGTCCGTGATGGTGCGTAGTCCCTGCCACAGTCCCCTGGAGTCAGACTGTTGTAGTTGCTGTTCCAGTCTGCGGCCGTAGCCATGTTTGGCCTCTTTCACCGCTCTGCGGACGTTGTATGATGCAACCTTGTAGTCCTCCATGTTCCCAGAGGCGAGGCCGGAGTTGTAGGCAACGGTGCGGGACCTCAGAGCGTCGCGGACAGATTTATCCACCCACGGCTTCTGGTTGGGAAAAGTCCTGATGGTCCTCCTAAGCGAAGTGTCATCAACAACTTTCCCAATAAATCCCACAACCGTTTCCGTAAACTCCTCTCTTCCTAAAGAAATCTAATCTTGACAATACTATCTTTAATAATTACAGACCAATTTCTAAACTGCTTTTTTTAGCTAAGATTTTAGAGAAGGTTGTAGCTGACCAGCTTTCAGCCTTCTTAGAAAAACATAATATTTTTGATAAATTTCAGCTTTCAGAGCCCACTCCATAGAAACAGCTCTCCTTAGAGTTTCCAAAGACATTTTGTTGAGTAGTGATACAGGAGAATGTTCTGTATTATTGCTGTTAGATCTCACTTCTGCCTTTGATACTGTGGACCATAGGTTGAAACACTGGGTGGGTGTATCAGGAACTGCTTTGACGTGGTTCGCCTCCTATTTACCTGAACAGTCCTTTCATGTGGCTACTTTCAGGTCCTCTTGTGCTTATCTCTCTTATGGTGTCCCCCAGGTCTCTGTTTTGGGGCCTTTATTATTTCTCTTATACCTACTCCAGTTAGAGCACATCCTGAGTACCTTTGAGGGAATATCATATCACTGTTACGCTGATGACATTCAACTTTATATCTCCTTTAAGCATGAACATGTGTCTAAGATACAGGTGCTAACTTTGTGCTTAGACTCTATTAAAACATGGTTGGCAGACAATTTTCTCCAACTAATCGAGGATAAAACAAATACTTATTTGCACCCCAGATAGATCTGTGCCCAATATAATGGAAACCCCAGGTCCCCTCCCAAAATTTGCTAGGTCCTCCATTAGGAACCTTGGGGTCACATTTGATTCTGCCTTCACTTTGGACACTCACGTCAAATCTTTGGTTCATTCTTGTTTGTACCACCTAAGGAACGTTGCCAAATTGAGTCCCATTGTGTCACACTCAGAACTTGAGATTGTCATTCATGCATTCATATCCTCCCGTCTGGATTATTGTAATGATTATTTAACTGTCTCAGCAAAAGCTCTTTAGAACGTTTACAGGTTGTTTAAAATGCAGCAGCAAGGCTTCTTATGAAATCCTCTAAGTGTTACCCCGTTACTGATCAAGCTTCATTGGCTCCCCGTGAAATTCAGAATCCAGTTTAAGATTTTAGTTCTTACTTTTAGAGCACTCCATGGACAAGCACCTTCTTACATCAGTGAACTCCTGCATCCATATAGTCCCATCAGGTCATTGAGATCATGTGATCAGGGTCTCCTGGCTGTTCATCCTTTGAGACTGAAAACGAAAGCAGACAGAGCTTTTGCCTCTGTGGGCCCCGTCTGTGGAATTCTCTCCCAGTCTCCCTGAGAGCGGCGGATTCAGTGGCGTCTTTTAAAGGACAGTTAAAAACTCATCTTTTTAATATTGCATTTGCTTCAAGTTTTCCTTTGTACTGTATTTTACTGTTGTGAAGCACTTCGTGGCAGCTGCCTTGACAGGTGCAGCATAAATAAAGTTTTACTTACTTACAGCAAATACAAAGGAAATATACTCTAACTTTTTGAATGGAAGTCCATTTAATTCTCATATGTAAAATGATGTAAAAGAAAATTTTACAGTTTTAAAATTTGAATTTATATAATTAAGTATTGACAAATATAAGTTAAATAACCCTTTGATTAAAATATATTTCCACTGTCATAAAATTATATTGATTTTCAAATAAAGTGAAGTGAACTAAAACATGTCTCTGTCCTGGACCTCAAATAGTAGGTACGCAGATGCACTTGTCTCCAAAGATGCAGTGTTTATGTTGGATGCAATGATAATGTATTATTTTAAAATAAATAGTGTGTAAAGTAATGGTCACCAGTCTGTCTCTCTGTGACAGACAGGAAGGCTTTTTTTTTTCTCCTGTCCTTACCTCTTTCAACCAGCCCTATGTTTTCCTGTTTACTTGGGTTTATATTGGGGTAGTTTATTTTTATGGCAAAATAAACTGGTGTTTTGAACTTAACATGTGTCCTTCCTCCCATTTGTCATGGCCTTTGAGCCGGACTATGACAACATGGTGTTCGTTAGGAACAAACTGGGGTTTGCACAGAAGCCTTACACACATTGCACCCGACCCCTATGACACCTCCTTTGTGTGGTGGGCCTACAGGAGGGTCTCCTCTTCAGGCTGCACCCAGCCGGGCACCATGGGCTAATGCCAACAGACGTTCTTCCTCGAGCTCCCTCCCCAGGCCTGTCCCGGGGCCCCAGTAACCCCATCCCAGGCAGTTACTTTGGTGACTCTTCCATAGGGGTCATTAGAACCACTCTTTGTCTGACCCCTCACCCAGGACCAATTTGCTATGGGAGACCCTACCAAGGGGTCAAGCCCCTGGACAGCATAGCTCCTGGGATCACTGGGACACAAAGCCCTCCATCATGATAAGGTGGTGATTCATGGAGGAGTGTTCTGTGTTAGTATTCTGTAACAGTTGTTTTTATTTTGACTTTGCTCTTTAGTCCTGCATGGTTACTTTTAGATTTATTTCATAAAGGAGTTCAAATGTAATCTGGTATCAAGTTTATTGTGTTTTTGGAAGCACTTTGTAACACTGGCTTTGATGCTAAACAAATAAATGATATTAATGTTCAGAATCATGAGATGTTGACACTGAAGGTGTTTGTGAGTGGGATTAAAATTATTTATGTTTGTGTAGTTTGTCTTATTTCCTGTTCTTTACAAGAGAGTTTGATTTTATTTTGTGGAAAAAGAGTTGTTGCTAAGGTGAGGACCACTGGGACCTCAGTTAGCTAACTGCACATTTTCTGTGAAACTGTCCACCTATGAACTGAACCGTTTCCTCTGAGTTTCCGTGAGCACGCCTCGTGCAGTTTTTAGAGAAGCAGCCTTATTGTGCAGCAGTGTGATGATGATGTTACAGGGAAGTGGTGAAGCTGAAGGTGCCAGTCTGCTTTCAGTCATCATCCTGACAACATGAAGACTTCTCTGCTCCTCGGTGAGTCGCACACTGAAATCCTTCAGATGCATTCATACGTTCAGTTATCACACACACACTAACAGAGTGACGAGCTGATAATTCCTCTGTTTGGGTCTGTCCAGACTTTAATGCTTCATTTAGGTGAGAGGGAGAGTTTGCTCTTCTTCTGTAGCCTTTCTGCTTTTATTTGATATTTGTTTGTGATTTCATTGCTTTATACTGCATCACACTTTAACCGAAACGTACACAGAGGCACCAAAGGATAGAGAACAGTTTCAAACATGCATAAAATAATGGAAGTTTATCGGTCACTGAATTTGTCTCATCAACAGTTTGTGTGTTTGGCTGCTCAGACCTCATCTCAGAGTTCTGATGCATCCTATAATCTGGACTGACTCAGAGAGCTTCAGGCCCAGCTTAGTGTCTGTAACATGAAGTCAGCTGACCTCTTTATCAAACATCAACTTTCATTCAGGAAACCACAGCTGCTGCCTGCACGCACCACATGTTCTTCTGATCTGCCTCTGTTATGTAGGCTTCACTTCCTGCTTTCAGAGCAGATTTTCCATCATGCAGACTGAGTCTAAAAAAATGACTGGAGTTCCCTCAATATCTGTATATGTTGTTATTTTTATGATGATGATGATGATGATGATGATGATGAGCTTCAAACAGCAGCAGAGTGGGACTCAAACCTGCAAATAAAACTCAAACATTTTCTCGAGGTTGTTCATTCAACAGTAGATGTCTCCATCAATATCTAACTTAACCTAACTTCCTTTGGTTTATTAGCTGATTCATTTTAGGGATCGTTCACAATTATCAACATTTTCTAAAGCGTACAAACCACCAGGGGGGAGGGGGTTAACACCCAGCATACGCTTTTCAAATAGTTAGCCATAGAGAGGTCCCTGTGATGCCATAACATACAAAATGCTGTGTGTTCACAAAATACGATGACAGGGGAGTGTTGAGGTAAACAGTGTTGTGCCAAAAACTGATTAATTATATTTTTTAAATTTTTCATCTATACTTATCTCGGTAAATAGACTGTGGTGCACAGGATTTATGAAGGGCTTATATATAAAATGAAGAACTGACTTGTTTTGAAAATATATTTATGACTTTATGACTTACTGTATCTACATTATAATCAGTCCAGTCCTTTTTGGCTGCTCTTTATAGAACTGTAATGTTGCAGTTTCTGCAGCCCTCTCTGCAGATCTCTCAGGAAAAAAATTGTTATGTCAGTGATCATTTTTACCCTCATTAATACAGAAAACATGAGAGTCACTTTGCCAAGAAGTGATTGCAGCTTCTACCTGTGACAGGAGTGCTGTGTCTCAATCAAAATGATGTAATATCATTTATGAGAGATATGTTTGACATGTTTCACAGATTTTAGGCCAGAAATGTATCTACAGCAATTTAACCCTTTAATGAACACTCGACGAGTGATTTTCCATTTGTTTTGAAATTTAGGGACAATAGATCCTGTTTTGTTTGTTTGTTTGTTTTTTCAATGTTTTAACCTTCTTTTTTATATATATATATTTTTTTATTGGTTTTTACATTAACAAACAAGAAAAAAAAAAACTTCAGCACAGGTTAAGACAGTCAAAGGTAAATAAAAGAACAAGTAAAAAATAACAACTAAATATATGCATTACATGAATTGCACATACATACACAAATTGCACTGGTACTCTACCAGGGAAAGAAGTTACATTACTGTGATTTATTTGTGAAAACTAAATGTGGTCGCCCCTTTTCCAAGAAGTCTGCAAGATCAAAAGGAAGGTATGCCAAATAAGGCTGCCAGATAGAATAGAATATATCATCATTGCCCTTTAGTGTGGCGCTGATACGTTCCATTGGAAACACCTAGAATGTCTCTCTATACCACTGAGTGACTGAAGGGGGTTTCTCTCTGATCCATTGGAACAGAACACATCGCCGTGCCAAAAGGAGAAGTTTGCCCATTAGGGACAACTGTCCCACAGATAATGAGAGCTGACCCGTGGGCACGTTTAGAAGAAATAAGACTGGTTCTGCCTTTATCTTTTTGTGGAAAATTGCGCTGAGCTTGCTAATAATATTTTTCCAATATCTGGATATTAACGGGCACTGCCAGATGCAGTGGAAGAAGGTTGCCACCTCCTTTTTACACTTTACACAGAGGGGAGAGATTTGGGGGTTGATTTTATTTAGAAAGTAAGGGGTGCGCTGCCATCTATGTAGTATTCTATACTGACTCTCTCTGAGTCTGTTGCAAGTACTCATTTTTTTTAACAGATCCAAAAGCCCTTGACCATACACTGACATCAAGTTCAGCTTCCAGGTCTCTATTCCACAATTCAATATTCCTGTTAACAGCAGCAGGACAGATAGGGTGTAATTCAGCATAGAACCGGGAGATGAATTTCTTGCTATTCTGAGCAGCTGAATTAAATTTGAGAAGAAAGCTGTCAAGTGGGCCTTCTATTGGTAGATCTATTGGAGTTGGAAAATTCGATTTTAAAAGTGTCTCACCTGGAGAAAACCAAAAAAGTGGTTATTTGGTAATCCATATTTTGTTTGAAGCTGTGTAAATGACATAAAATTACCATCTTTGAATAAATCAGCTACAAGTCTTAACTTCTTTGAGTGCCATTCCTTGAATATACCCAATTCTACACCTGGAGGGAAGGCTTTATTTTGAGTTAGAGGCTGTAGCACTGTTGAAAATCTTCCCTGGTAATATTGCTCCAGATCTTAAATGTGTTAATCATGATATTATTTTTTATCCCAGCAGGAAGTTCACTTATTTTGGTTGAGATAAAGCTGAGAGGGGAGAAAGGGGCACAACACCAAGCATCCATGGGGAGCTCCTCCTGATGTAAAATTTTTTTCAGCCAGTCTGATATTATATTATGGCAGGCCCAATTATAATAAAGAAAGTTAGGGAAGTCCTGACCGCCCTCACTTATTGGCAGCTGTAGTGTTCTCATTTTGTCATGGTCTGGGGTCAGAGCTCTCTGGGTTGGTAATGAACAGCAGGACATCATCAGCATAAAGTGAGATTCTGTGTTCATCCGTCAGCGTGACACCAGACAAGCCCTGGTGGCTCCTAATAGTCTCGGCTAATGGTTCAATTGCAAGTGTAAATAATAATGGTGAGAGGGGGCATCCTTGACGTGTACCTCTGCTCAATGGGAAAGCATCAGATAGTGAGCCATTTACCAGAACTCTGGCAGTGGGGGATCTGTATAAAGCTCAACCCATTCTATAAATACTGACCCCAAGCCAAACCTGTTGAGAACATCAAAAAGAAACTCCCATTCTACTCGGTCACTCGGGCCTTTTCAGCGTCTAAAGATACTGCAAGGGCCTTTGTCTTTGTACTATGTGTAAACTGAATAACATTCAGGAGCCTGCGAACATTGGAGTGAGAGTATCTGTTTTTGATAAAGCCTGTTTGATCTGGCCTGACTAGGGCAGGTAACACCTCCTCCAATCTCCATGCCAGGAGCTTTGACAGTATCTTACAGTCCACTCCAAGCAAGCTTATTGGTCTGTAAGATGAGCAGTGGTCAGAGGGTTTATCTTTCTTCAAGATCAGAGAGATGTTGGCCAGATTTAAAGTTGGTGGAAGCATACCTTTTTCGAAAGACTCCACAAACATATTAGTCAGAGGTCCCACCACTAATTTGGCCATTTTTTAAATAAAATTCAGGGCCAAACCCATCCGGGCCGGGAGCTTTCCCACCCTGTAAAGATTTTATTGTCTCCAGGACTTCCTGTTTGGTAATTGGTTTACACAAATCATTTCTGCATTCTGCAGCTAATGTGGGAAGGTGTATTCTATCCAGAAATTTTTTTCCTGTGCTCTAATGTATTTTGGCATTCTGATGAGTATAGTTTCTGAGTGATAGTTTTTACATATAGATTTAGTTTCAAAGTGTTGTGTACCAGAGCTGTCCATTAGTGATGCTATTGTGCAAGACTCTGTACGGCCCTTGGCTAAGCGAGCAAGGAGCCTACCGGGTTTATCACCAGATTCAAATAATCTCTGTTTGGCAAGAAATATTGCTGATTCTGCTCTTTGAGTTAACAACTGATCTAAAGCAGATCGGGCCGCCTCTAATCTTTTATAAGTAAGTGTTGAGGAATTGGCTTTAAAATCTCTGTCCAAAATTGTGATTTGCTGTTCAAGTTCTAATTGTTTGGCTAACATATTTTTTCTTTGTGCAGCGGTGTACAAAATTATAGCACCCTTCAGGAAGGCTTTCCCCGTTTCCCATAAAGTTGATGCAGTGACATCGGGTGTGTCATTTGTGGAGATGAAAAGTTTCCATTGCGATTCTAAGTATGCTAAAAATGAAGGGTTGTTGAGAAGAGATGGATTTAGACGCCTGTGTCTACATAAGGGGTCATAGTAAGGTGGTAGGAGTTCCACACTGACTGATGAGTGATCTGAAAGAGCACATGTGTTAATAGAGCAAGTTCTGATCCTGTCTAAAATCATTCTTGAGACAAAGATGTAATCAATTCTTGAAAAGGACTGGTGGGGGTGCAAGAAAAATGTAAAGTCCTTCTCTTGTGGATTTATTGTCCTCCAAGCATCATATAGGCCTAGGTCTGAACATAGCTCTATTGTAGCTTTGGCCTTCTTAGAAGGAGGCATAGTTTTGGGTGGGTTCTGATCTATTTCTGGAACCAAAACACAGTTGAAGTCCCCTCTGATTATTACTAGTGGAGGACAGCTGGAAGAGATATCAGCCAGTAATTTTGGATAAAAAGTGTTGTCAGAAGTGTTGGGGGCATAGACACTTCCTAAAAGAATAAGTTCACCATATAGATGCCCCGTAATGATTACAAACCTTCCCTCCTTATCCTGTATGACTTTGTCAAGTGTGAATGACAGATGTTTATGAATGAGTATAGCTACTCCCCTGCTTTTAGAATAGAATAGAATAGAATAGAATAGAATAGAATAGAATAGAATGCCTTTATTGTCATTATACAGGATGTACAATGAGATTGGAGGGCCACTCCTGTTCAGTGCCATGCAACAGAAAAGAGTTAAATGAGGAAAAGTATATTTGGCCCACCCAGTCACGCTTTAGTTTTAAGTGTTCCAGATCAGTGAGATGTGTCTCTTGCAGTAATGCGACTTGTGTTTTATCCTTTTTAAGCATCGAGAGTATTTTACGCCTCTTCACTATGTGGTTGATACCTTTGACATTCAAAGTAGTGATTTTTGTGTTACTCATAAAATAGGTTACCTCTCATGTTATCAGTAATAGAGACCAGATATGCTCCCCAAAAAGAAAAGTACAACTCACAGTTATAATGCAAAAAAGCTGTGCTGAAATAAACAAGGCCATCTCCAATGGATGGAAGAACAAGAACCTTTTCCATGCTCAGAAAACAGTGCAAATATGAAAATAGAATAAGTCTGAAAAAACAAAACAAAAAGCATTAAAGCAGATAACCCGTAAGCTGGAGAGGGAATGGTGTCTCTCTAAATTAGAAGATGCTCATTTAGCCTGGAAAAAGAGTTTGTTGCTCTATAAAAAAACCCCTCCGTAAAGCTAGGACATCTTACTACTCATCATTAATTGAAGAAAATAAGAACAACCCCAGGTTTCTTTTCAGCACTGTAGCCAGGCTGACAAAGAGTCAGAGCTCTGTAGAGCCGAGTATTCCTTTCACTTTAACTAGTAGTGACTTCATGGATTTCTTTACAAATAAAATTTTAGACATTAGAGAAAAAATTATTCATAACCATCTCAAAGATTTATCTTCATGTTCAGCTGCTTTCAGCACTGCTGGTATTTGTTTAGACTCTTTGGCTCCAGTTGATCTTTCAGAGTTAACTTCAATAGTTACTTCCTCCAAACCAGCAACATGTTTATGAGATCCCATTCCTACTAGACTGTTCAAAGAAGTCTTTCCAATTATTGATGCTTCTATCTTAAAAATGATCAATCTGTCTTTATTAGTTGGTTGTGTACCACAGGCCTTCAAGGTGGCTGTAATTAAACCTCTACTTAAAAAGCCATCACTGACCCAGCTGTCTTAGCTAATTATAGGCCAATCTCCAACCTTCCTTTTCTCTCAAAGACTCTTGAAAGAGTAGTTGTAAAACAGCTCACTGATCATCTGCAGAGGAACGGTTTATTTGAAGAGTTTCAGTCAGGTTTCAGAATTCATCACAGTACAGAAACAGCATTAGTGAAGGTTACCAATGATCTTCTTACAGCCTCTGACAGTGGACTCATCTCTGTGCTTGTCCTGTTGGACCTCAGTGCAGCTTTGATACTGTTGACCATAACATTTTATTACAGAGATTAGAGCATACTATAGGTATTAAAGGTACTGCACTGCAGTGGTTTGAGTCATATTTATCTAATAGACTCCAATTTGTTCATGTAAATGGGGAGTCTTCTTCACACACTAAGGTTAATTATGGAGTTCCACAGGGTTCTGTGCTAGGACCAATTCTATTTACATTATACATGCTTCCCTTAGGCAGTATTATTAGAAAGCACTGCATCAATTTTCATTGTTATGCAGATGATACTCAGCTTTACCTATCAATGAAGCCAGATGACACACATCAATTAGTTAAACTGCAGGAATGTCTTAAAGACATTAAGGCCTGGATGACCTGACACATCTCAGTCACACACAGAACAGGCAGCGTGTGGGAGGCACCGTTCTCATATAAATAACACGAGTGAGTCACGGAAACAAAGAGAATAAATGAAATAAAAACAAAAAAAATGTATTCAGATATTTTTTGAGTTTTAGACATCACAGTCTAAAACTCCTGTCTTAACGTTGGAGGAAAGGCTGCCGTGACTTCGGCAAGCTAACACCGCCGAGCCGCGAGCCTACAACGACACCGGGCTTCGGAGCTGCTGGTAGTCGGTCCAAGGAGCTAACATCGCCGAGCCAAGTGTCTATACGACGCCGGGCTGCCTCCAGGAGCTGGAGCCACCGGGCCTATGAAATCGTCCTGCCTGCTGAGCGGCGGACATTGGGGACATTGGAGTGAGGACCTGCTGCGGCCTGGTTGTCATCGAGCCAGGCCCAGGTGAGTCATGCCTAGACACGGCCAGGGAAGAGGGTCAGCTTCAGCCGAAAACAACTCTGAAGACAATATGGAGGAATTTAAAAAATCTTTGGATTTTATGAGTGCTGAACTGACGAGAGTGGCATCACAGCAAGAACTTTTGATGGGGCTGTTTGAAGAAGTGAAGCGATTGAAACTTGCAGTAAGTGATAGAGACAAAAAAATAACCGAATTGGAGCAAAAAGTGGATGAACTGGAACAATATATAAGATGCGACGACTTGTTAATTACTGGACTTGACATCAAACACCGGACCTATGCTTGAGTTGCAGCAAATGTGAATATCACTGATGACTCTGCCCAAGAAGAACTTCTCACTTTGGAGCAACAGGTAGTGACTTTTTTACAAAACAAAAACATTGACATTAAATTCGAGGATATTTCCATCTGTCACACCTTGCCCTCTAAATCTGATAAGTTCAAACCACCTATAGTTATCAGATTTATAAGCAGGAAGTCAAGAAACAATTTAATAATGCAAGCAAAGAAACTGAAAGGGACGAATATATACATAAATGAACATTTAACTAAAAAAAAATGGAAATATAGCATGTGAGGCAAGGTCATTGAAAAAACAGAAAAAAATAATAGCAACTTGGACATGGAATGGAAATATTTGGATTAGAGCAAAGGAAGGGTCACAAGCAAAAATGATCAAAGAAATGAAGGATTTAGATTAATTTAGAAGGGGATAAGTTACAAAATTAAATGGCAGAAGCAACTGGTGCAAAAGGAATTAACAAAATATAAGAACAAATGGACAAATACATTACGATATGACAAATGAAGACCTAGAGTCTAAAATATATGATGTTGAGGATATAATTGATTCAAACTTTTTTCCAGTAATCAGTGATAGTGAATATTATAATGTAGAGCAGTTTAATAATATAACAAAAATCGATCTTCCCATCATACATTTTAATAGTAGGAGTACAACAGCAAATTTAGCCAACATAACAGATTATTTAAAACAATTTAACAGAAAATTTAGCATAATAGCACTTTCAGAAACATGGATAAATGATGGATATAAAAGTAACATTTACATTGATGGTTATAATATGTACAGTATGAATAGAAGCAATAAAAGAGGGGGTGGAGTGGCTTTATTTATTAATAATGAAATAAAATGTAAATTAAATAATAAAATGTCATTCATTATAGATGATGTTATGGAAATAGTAACAATTGAAATAATAAATAAGAATTCCACAAATACAATAATAAGCTGTGTATATCGATCACCAAGATCAAGTATAGAGGTATTTACCAATAAAATCATGGAGTTATTGGATGATTGTTCTAACAAAACAGTTTTTTTGTGTGGAGATTTTAATATTGACCTGGGAAAGAAAACAGATACAAATAATATTGGTACATTTATAAACTCAATGCATACTTTTAATCTTTATCCATTGATATCAAACCCTACAAGAATCACAACCCATAGCGCTACAACAATTGACAATATTTTCACAAATATAACAAATGGAGAACTAATGGGTGGTATTTTGATGACTGATGTAAGTGATCATTTACCAGTATTTATGATTTACAAAAATGATCAATATAGTACAAAAGTAGTTAGAATTAAGAAAAAAACAATAAATACTTCAAAAAAAGTTTTGGATAAACTAAAGGATGATTTAGGAAAACAAAATTGGACAGAGGTGTATGTCAATGATGTAAACAGAGCTTATGACGTTTTCATGAATATTTTAGGAACTTTGTTCAAAAAGAACTGTGTGCAAAACAATTACAATAAGACAAATACTACTGATGAACCATGGATGACAAAAGGACTGAGAAATGCTTGTAAAAAAAAGAATTACTTGTATTCTTGTTTCTTGAAGTCGAGAACAAAAGAATCAGAAGAGAAATACAAGAAGTACAAAAACAAATTGGTATGGATTATCAGAAAGCATAAAAAGAAACATTACAGTGATTTATTAGATAAAAGTAAAAATGACATAAAAGTGACATGGCGAGTAATGAATGGAGTTTTGAAAAATAAAACAAAATTTGGTGTTTCACAATATTTTGTTAAGGATGATCATGAAATGTACGAGCAGAATGAAATTGTAAATGAATTTAATAATTATTTTGTGAATGTTGGCCCAAGTCTTGCTGCCAAGATACCAAATGTAAATGACAGTGTGACTGATAAGGTGATGGGTTGTACCAACAGTTTTTTTTCTTGATGGAACCGATAAAGAAGAAATAATGAATGTGGTAAAAAATTTTGCTGATAAAAAATCTAAAGACTGGATGGACATGGATATGACGTTTGTGAAGGAAATAATGGGTTATGTTATTGAGCCGTTCACATATATTTGTAACTTGTCTTTTTCGACAGGGATATTTCCTGACAGCATGAAAGTAGCGAAAGTAATTCCTCTTTATAAGAATGGTGACAAATTTATGTTTACTAACTACAGACCTGTTTCCCTGTTGCCTCAGTTCTCGAAAATTTTGGAAAAATTGTTTGTTACAAGATTGGATCAATTCATTGATAAACAAAATGTTTTGAGTAAAAATCAATATGGCTTTAGAGCTAACAACTCAACATCAATGGCACTCATGGATTGATAGAACAAATATCGACAGCTATTGATGAAAGACAATATTGTGTTAGTGTTTTTGTTGATTTAAAAAAAGCTTTTGATACTATTGATCATAGCATTCTTCTTGAGAAATTGAATAAATATGGTATGAGAGGTCCAGTATTACAGTGGGTAATCCAGTTATCTTACCAACAGGAAACAATTTGTTCAATTAAATGACGTAAGATCTACATTTGGTGATATTACATGTGGAGTCCCACAGGGTTCTGTTCTTGGACCAAAGTTGTTTCTTTTATACATAAATGATTTGGTAAATGTGTCAGGATTGTTTAGGTGTGTTTTGTTTGCTGACGATACCACATTTTTTTGCTTGGGCAAAGACTTAGAGCGAATGTTGGGAATGATGCAAACAGAATTTGCAAAAATACAAACTTGGTTTAAGCGTAATAAATTATCGCTAAATTTGGATAAAACAAATTACATGATATTCAGTAATAGAAAAAGAACGGTGGATGTTTCATTTAGAGTTGATGTGTTGAGATTTGCAGAGTCAGTGAGGTGAAGTTTTTGGGTGTTATTATTGATGAAAACCTGACCTGGAAGTCTCATATAAATTACTTAAGAACAAAAATGGCAAGGTCTATTGCTGTACTATATAGGGTAAAGGAGTTATTTAATGAAAAACCACTGTTTATATTGTATAATGCTATAATTGTTCCACATTTGATTTATTGTGTTGAAGTTTGGGGGAAGGCGTGTAAAACATTTACAAATTCTATTTTTATTTTGCAAAAAAGAGCTATAAGAATTATTGCCAAAAAACATTATAGTCACCCATCAAATATATTATTTGATCAATTGGGATTATTGAAGTTTTATGAGTTGGTTGATTATAAGATTTTGTTGATTATGTATAGGGCACACAAAAATGTATTACCTTTGAATATTCAATCTAATTTTATTAAGAGAGAAAATATTTATAATCTGAAGGGATTTGAAATGTTTGTAAAACCTAAAATCTGAACAAGTTTGAAAGAGAGATGTACTACTGTTCAAGGAATAAGGTTGTGGAACAATTTGGCTAGTGACAACAAAAATGCTGATTCGATTAAATTATTTGGTAGAATGTTAAAAGTAAATCTGTTGAAGAGATATAAAACTATATAACATGTATTTATACACGCTATTATCTGAGTGGTTGAAGTTTTTTTTGTTTGGTTATTAATAAGGGTGTGAAATTTGTATATGTGTGTATGCATATATTTTTTTGTTAAATAGGGGCAGAGATTATAAGATGTTTTCTTCTATCTGCTTCCTTTCATTTTATGAGATTTGTTTTTTTGTTTTTTTTGTATTGAAATTTGTTTTGTTTTTAACTAAAATGAATAAATGATTAAACAGTAAACCAGATACGTACTCTGGATGGCATTACTTTGGCCTCCAGTAACACTGAGAAATCTTGGAGTCATTTTTGACCAGGATATGTCCTTCAATGCACATATTAAACAAATATGTAGGACCGCTTTTTTGCATTTGCACAATATTTCTAAAATTAGAAACATCCTTTCTCAGAGTGATGCTGAAAAGCTAATTCATGCTTTCATATCAGGCTGCCCTGAAAAGCCTTCAGCTGATCCAAAATGCTGCAGCTAGAGTACTGACAGGGACTAGAAAGAGAGAGCAGATTTCTCCCATATTGGCTTCTCTTCATTGGCTCCCTGTTAAATCTAGAATAGAATTTAAAATCCTTCTCCTCACCTACAAGGTCTTGAATAATCAGGCCCCATCTTATCTCAAAGACCTCATAGTCCCATATCACCCCAACAGAGCACTTCACTCTCAGACTGCTGGCTTACTTGTGGTTCCTAGGATACTTAAGAGTAGAATGGGAGGCAGAGCCTTCAGCTTTCAGGCCCCTCTTCTGTGGAACCAGCTCCCAGCTTGGATTCAGGAGACAGACACCCTCTCTATTTTTAAGATTAGGCTTAAAACTTTCCTTTATGATCAAGCTTATAGTTAGGGCTGGATCAGGTGATCCTGAACCCTCCCTTAGTTATGCTGCTATAGGCCTAGGCTGCTGGGGGGTTCCCACAATAGACTGTTTCTTTTCATTCACCTTATTTACTTTGTTTATACTCCACTCTGCATTTAATCATTAATTGTTATTAATCTCTGGCTCTCTTCCACAGCATGTGTTTTCTCCCCCCTCAGCAGATGACTGCCCCTCCCTGAGCCTGGTTCTGCTGGAGGTTTCTTCCTGTTAAAAGGGAGTTTTTCCTTCCCACTGTCACCAAGTGCTGCTCATAGGGGCTCGTTTTGACTGTTGGGTTTTCTCTGTATTATTGTAGGGTCTTTACCCACAATACAAAGCACCATGAGGCGACTGTTTGTTGTGATTTGGCGCTATATAAATTGAATTGAATTGAATTGAATTGAATTGAATTGAATTGAATTGAATTGAATTGAAGCTCACCCTAAATACATCGCTGTGCACCATAAGTGTTTGTATGCTGGACCATGCTCTGAGAGAAAGTCACCACCACGTGGCCCAGAAGTAGCAAAGCATTATATGTCATAATGTTTTTGTTTTCTTCATATATATATATATATAAATTATATGATGTGTGTGTGTGTGTGTGTGTGCATATTGCTTTATAAAATTAAAAAAAAGAAATTCAAACTTGTGCCTCACAATTTGTTTCTCTTAATTGAATTCCTTTTAGTTGAGGTTATTAGCATGGCATGAATACAACATAACATACAAGGTATATCACAGAAATAATAATTAAAAATAATTTTTATTACTGGGTTATTATTTATTAGGGAGGGGCTTACCCAGGCCTGTCTTTATAAAGGCTAATGGGGGACAGATCTACCAACCAATCACATCTGACACTGCACGAAAAGAAGCATATCCGTCCCCGTATACTGACGCGGGCGCACCTAGTAAACGGCAGCTTTCGTCAGCATACGGGGCAGCGCATATTCGTTCGCCTGAGACGGATATGGTCGTTTACGTACCACTAGAAGCAGCGGGGGGTAAAGGTACGGGGGGAGCCGGCAGGAGGTGTTAACGACTCCACTTTACATATGAATAGCAGCTCTGCAAGCCGAAGCAGCGGCAAGAGAACCACGTGGCTTCTCAGTCATTGGATGATAAAAATGACATCACAATTCAGTATTCACATGTGATTGGTTGGTAGATCTGTCCCCCCATTGGCCTTTATAAAGACAGGCCTGGGTAAGCCCCTCCCTAATAAATAATAACCCAGTAATAAAAATTATTTTTAATGACTATTTCTGTGATATACCTTGTATGTTATGTTGTATTCATGCCATGTTAATAACCTCAACTAAAGGGAATTCAATTAAGAGAAACAAATTGTGAGGCACAAGTTTGAATTTTGTTTTATTTATAAAGCAATATGCACATACACACACACACACACATCATATAATCTATATATATAAAGAAAACAAAAACATTATGACATATAATGCTTTGCTACTTCTGGGCCATGTGGTGGTGCCTTTCTCTCACAGCATGGTCCAGCATACAAACACTTATGGTGCAGCGTTGTATTTAGGGTGAGCTTCTAGTCAGTCTTGCAGTTTGGCTCAGAGGTCACTGAGCTCCTGGCTGGGGAAGCTTGGGGGTCTTAATCCAGCCCGATACGCCCTCTGAGACGCCATCCTCCTCATCCAACATGAGGTCAGTGGTGACACCGTCCCAGAAGGCAACCTCCTTCACTGCCAGGACACTCGCTCTCGCCTCCAGCAGCTGCTGACACAGAGCACACATTAAGTCATTATGAAATAATATGAAATATTGTGAAAAATCAGGAAACTACACTTAAAGTTTGAGTCTCTTGACTTTGAATCCACACATTGCAGATAAGACCCTAAAAAATGTAATCAGCCCATCTTTGTCATCAAAAACAATGGTTATCTGACAAAGTACCAACTCCTGCATCCTGTGAATAAAAGACAAACAAGTACTTTGAAAAAATTTAACACTGATAAAAGTACTTCAGTGATTTTGGTCATTAACCCTTGAGGCACCTTTAAACTGATTATACACTTTTTATCTTTAGGTCCCAAAATGTTACAGCTGCTAAAACTATAAACATTCAATGTTAATTATTTTCACCTTCACTGCAGTGGTTTGCCGTCAGGGCCTGCAAGGCCTTCTCTGCTGGCCTAAAAAAATATCTGAATCACAGACTGGTGTTAATTATATCCTGTCCATCAATACTTGTTAAATTATTCGAAATGGTTTGTACGGTTCCTTTAACAGCTTTTCCTGTGGTCGCGCTGTTTCCAGACGTGTATTTTCATATTAAAGCATTTAACCAATCACATTTCAGCCATCATTTGTTGCCAGGGTCAAAGAAATCTGCCTGGAGGCCTTCATAATCAGTTCTGCGGGCCCAGTAGCACAAAAATAAGTGTCGATCAAACAATCAGATTATGAGTTGGCAACACCAAGGCCCTCTAGCAGGCGTATGGTAACGTCAGCATATTCATACACTTTGATTGGATAGTCAGTGTACTAGCCAGAGCTAGCAAACTGCATCTGTAGCGAGCTGCACAAGCAAATATATAGTTGTGCTGATTTTATAGCTGTTTTGTCACAATGGCTGAAGGAGGAGAAGAAATGGATTTGGTTGCAGATTTATTGTCAAAGCCATTTTGAAGACGGACTTTTCAAGAAAAGCTGGACATCATTAAGAAAGGTCGGGCAACTCCGAAGCTAGCAAGCCTGTCACAACCGGGAAAAGGATGTGTCCACCACTTTCAGTCCACTAATTACGAGCGGTACCACTGGCTCACAGGCCCCGAGGAACACTGCAAATTGTATTGCTGGGAGTGCGTGTTGTTTGCCACTGATCGACATGGTGTTTGGAGCCACACTGGGTTTGTAAATTTGACTTGCCTAAACAAGGCAACAACGAGACACCAAAGCACTGCCGGACACTTACAAGCAACGGTGCTTTCCAAAACATTCGGGGACACCAGAGCGGATCAGCTGAGCGAGCAAGTGTGCAGGGAAACAGAGCTCCACGACGTAAAGGTGAAGAATAATAGGGAAATCTTAAAGAGACTGTTAGATTGTCTTTTTTGGGGGGGGGGGGGGGGGGGGGGGCAGGAACTTTCATTTCGGGGTCAGGATGACTAAAATGTTTCTCTCTTAATAATAATTTTATGAGGTTGTTATCAATGCATTTTTATATGTGTCGCAGCTGTAGCGGCAGTAAAAGCAGACTTGTGCACCTTGGGTTTGTTTCTTCGGTAAATGCTTTTATTCTGGCTACATGAGCTCTCAATCTGCGATGCAACAGCTCTTTCTACTGCATTTCTGCATAAAAAGATGTTTTTATAGCCATAAAATAGTTATTGAGGGTGGAGTGATTCAGGCGGATCACTACTGAAGGCCTAGGTGTGAAATGCACGGCCGCCACTGCTTTTTATACATTTTGGGTTGTTCAAAAGAAGCCAGATTTTATATAAAGTTATAAAAACAATAAGTAATATTTTCCAAAAATAAAACTGCATTTCCAAGCTAACTACACAAATACAGCAGACCAACAAAACAATCCAATACGTCTTACCTGCTTCCTTCTTGCACGTCACCGGGCAGAGTTTAATGGCTGTCGCCTTTTCCGGACCGTGAGGCTGACTGTAGCGGAAGTTCGGCGAACCGTCTGTAGGTTTAACAAGAAGCTGATAAACATTTTTGTACATTGTTAAAAAAACAGTGTAAACACAGTGCATACATATTCAGGCAAAAAAACACACACACAAACATACAACACCAATAGATACTTACACACAATCATATCACTGTCCACGCATTAGAAACCCACTCGCGTTGTGAGGCGAACAGTCTGTGGAAAAAAACGTGAAAATGAATAAGAGTAAAAACATTTTAAGTTCTTCTCTCCTCCACACATTGAATACTGCTGCTTTGTTTCTGATTCTTACCTCTGTAGAGGATCATACCGGCTTTTATTGGATTCAGAGTTGTGCAGGAACTGCTTCCTATAAGATGAAATAAAAATAAGAAACCAAATCACAATACGTCTGTCAGCTTACTGTGACCATTCTGCCACTCTTAGTATTTTTGTTTTAGAAACGACCAAGTCTTACCGCGGTTTTCAGATTGTGCTGCCGTCTTTTCCTCGAGTCCTTCTGTAGGTGAGTCTTTGTTAGAGCATCGATAACAATAGACGCCATGTTGTCTTTCAGTCGCGCTCGTACAAACTTGACTAACTGAGTCGATAACCCACTCACTGCAGCCAGCAGTGTCTTCTCGTCTGCAGCGGGGCTGGTTGAAGCTGGCCAGTAGAGAGGCCCGCTTTCATGAGGAGCTTCTGGGGTGTTGAAATATAGACGTCCTCCATTGTTGTACCAGGAAAGCAGCGTAGACAAAAACCGCCATTCAGTTTGAACGGAAGAGAAGGAAGGCACTGATTGGTCCTACAGACCTTCAGCGTGATCCCGCACGTGATCTGTATTGTCCAATCACAGGCGAGGAAGCTGCCACACAATTCATTTCATTTCAAGTGAATTCAATTTTATTTATATACAAACAGTCGCCTCAAGGCGCTTTGTATTGTGGGTAAAGACCCTACAATAATACAGAGAAAACCCAACAGTCAAAATGACCCCTATGAGCTGGAAGATGTGTTGTTCACACATCCACTGTTTAAGCAGGACAACTGAGAAGGTGACTGTTGCATTAAAATTTTCCTTATTTTTTTTTTTTATTTACCTTTTACATTTACATTTTTCTCATGAAGGTTTTGCTGTTATCTCTTATGTACATCCATGTATAGCAAAATAAAAGTTTATACATTTTCTTATTCCATCTGCCTTGGTAGTCTTTAATGTCATTAATGCATGTGAACATTCACTGAACGTTTATGGCAGCGTTCATGGGATGTTGTCTGAATGTTCAATGCTAGCTGGGAAGCCACTGCACAGAAGAGGATGATGGTGTGACAGACTTTTTGTTACAGTGAATTAGACTGAAAACTGAGTATGCTTTTCAATGAAAATAATGCTTGTAGTGTCACCAAAATCAAGTTATAGCCTTTGTTTATCTCCCTCAGTCACTAAAGTTCGATAGTGGACTCTTATAAGTATCTGGGTGTTCACCTGAACAATAAACTGGACTGGACTCATAACACTGATGCGCTCTACAGGAAGGGCCAGAGCAGACTCTACCTGCTGAGAAGGCTGAGGTCTTTTGGAGTGCAGGGGGCACTCCTGAAGACCTTCTATGACTCTGTAGTGGCATCAGCCATCTTCTATGCAGCAGTATGTTGGAGCAGCAGCTTGTCTACAGCTGAGAGGAAGAGGATAGACAAGCTCATCAGGAAAGCCAGCTCTGTCCTAGGATGTCCTCTCGACTCAGTGCAGGTGGTGGGAGACAGAAGGACTCTGACCAAAATAACATCACTGATGGACAAAGTCTCCCACCCCATGCATGAAGCTGTTACTGAGCTGGAGAGCTCCTTCAGTGACAGACTGCTGCATCCTAAATGCACAGAGGAGCGTTACCGCAGATCCTTCCTCCCAGCAGCTGTAAGACTGTATAACCATCACTGCTCCCAACAAAAACCACAATAACCTACACACTGTAGGATAATATATAATATAGTGTAAATAGTCCGGCCTGTTAAGGTTCAACACACAGGCACATCATGTACATTGTATATAGTGTTATTATTAGTAGTATTAAGGTTAATCTTGTTTGTTGATTTTATATATATATATATTCTTTTCTTAATAGTGTAAATTATTATATTTTTATTTATATTTATAATGACTGCGGCTGCTGTTACACCCAAATTTCCCCTCTGTGGGACAATAAAGGCTGTTTCTTCTTCTTCTTCTTCTTCTTTTAAAGTTCAGGGTTCACAAAAAACTCCATGACAAAGGCTCACAGACAGAAGCTCACAGACAGAAGCTCACAGACAGAAGCTCACAGCCTTATTGGAAAAAGGGACAGAAGCTGAAAACGTCCAAAAATATATTTCCAACTAGATAATTCAAATTTATAAATTAGAATGATTTCTTGTGAGATTAGTCTTGTTTGAATGTTTCGCTGTAGAAATAAAAATATGTTGGTTACAACTTGGGAGGGGTAGACCACTGGTGAGTACTGGTGACCACTGGTGAGTAGTTGATTTGCATTTGTATGACTCACAGAAACCTCCTTTACATATGAGAGCCTGCCCTAGACCTGAGGAGAGGGGGGAGCTGAGGGAGCACTGACACAGAGAGTCCACGGCAGTTTCCCTACAGTTTATTGTTCTGACCAAAGCCTCCTGCTGAGAGCCCTAAAACTCAAGGCGCGCGTCAATATTACATACAAGAAACTGTCGAAAATCCCACTTTTCATGCAGTGTGAGTGATGAATTGTGATGTCATTTTTTTCATCCAGTGACTGAGCAGCCACGTGGGTCTGTTGCCGCTGCTTCTGCTTGCAGCGCCATATGTAAAGTAGAGTTGTTAACACCTCTGACCTGCCACCCCCCCCCGCCCCGTACCTTTACCCCCCGCTGCTTCTGGTGGTACGTAAACGACCACATCCGTCTCAGGCGAACTCAAATGCGCATCCCCGTATGCTGACAAAAGCTGTCGTTTACTAGCGGCGCCCGAGTCAGTATACGGGGACGAATATGCCTTTTTTCATGCAGTGTAACATACTGGATCATTGTGTTTGCTGACAAGAAGGGTCCAGTTTGGACCGATATGGAATTGAGAGCTATTTCAATCCTATTTCAATCCTAACCACCCCTCTTTCATTAAACAGTAAAATACCTGAACTGAGTTTGAATTTGCTGGTCTGGAACTCAATTAAGATCTGGAACCAGTTCAGAAAACTGAAAAGTATATGTAGTTTCTCGCCAATAACAAATAATTACCTTTTCCTACCATCCCAAATTGATCAGTCATTTGCAATTTGGCACAGATGTGGCCTGGTTTACTTTCAAGATCTTTTCCCTGATGACAGTTTTGCATCGTTTAAATTTTTGTGTGAGGACCATAATGTGCCAAATTCTCATGATTTCAGGTATCTTCAGGTTCGGAGTTTTGCCTCCAATTACTTTTCAAACTATCCATCCTTACCCTCCAGGGACTTAATGTATTCAGTTCTCAATGTGAACCTGTTAAATAAAGGAGCTGCACGCCTGCCGTCTGATACTGTTGAATTGGAAGGGGAAGGACCCCCCCCCCCCCGCCGCGCATATATACATTGGATTAGGGAGGTGATGTTGGGATTGGACCCAGAAAAACTTAGGTATACAGTATGTGGGTTGGAGGATAAATATGTCAAAACCTGGTTACAGTTCACACATCACATCAGAAGTTTGCCCTTTTCATCCTCTTTCGCCTTGAGTGCTGTTCTGGTCCTTTTAATGCTGAGATTAATATTAGTGATAGATAGTAATAGATTATAGTGGTTATGGTACATTAGTTTGTTTTTTTGTTTTTTTTCCCCCATTGTACCTATATTGTGTTTTGTAGCTTGTTGTGATGTGTGTGATTATAGGGATGCCACCCGGATGGGAGATTTTTTTTTTGGGGGGGGGGGTCACAATGAGTAAGAAATACTTAGGTTTTGATACCAGTGTTTTGTTTTGTTTTTTAATATGTAAAAAATGAAAAATCAAGTTTACAAAAAAAACAAACAATTTCTGTGTTCTAGTAATTAGTGCTAAAGGTATTCAAATCAATAAAACAACAAGGGTGCCCAAACTTATGCACCTGCCTAATTTTGTTTAACTAATTATTGCACGCTTTCTGTAAATCCTATAAACTTCATTTCACTTCTCAAATATCACAGTGTTCATCTGCTATATGATATATTTAACTGAAAATGCTGATCCAAACAACCAATGATTTATAAAGAAAATCATGGAAATTATCAGGGGTGCCCAAACTTTTGCATACCACTGTACATGACGGGTTTCATGAGTGGTGCATGATGAACTGTGATGGTGCATTTTTGGGAACTGTGGTCTGAAATGCCTCCTCTCCTTTCATAAGGATGGTCCAGTGTGTCCTATGAGAAAGGAGGCAATAAAGGAAGCACTGAATCTCCTTTCATCAATATTCAGACAAACTGAAGAGCTCTGATGATGCAGAGACTTCAGGAAATTACAAAACTTTCTATTTTTTAAAATAAGAGTCTTTAGGTGACCTCTGTCCTTCAGTGACCTCTGATCTTCAGTGACCTCTGTCCTTCAGTGACCTCTGTCCTTCAGTGACCTCTGTCCTCCTGTTGCAGGTGTGTGTGAGCTGCTGCTGTCTGCTCTGACTGTTTCTGCAGGTGAGTAGATGGAGGTAAACCACAGTCCATCAGAAACCAATCAGTGGCTCCTAAACATAATAAACTGTGCGTCTGTCCTCCAGCCTCTCTGACCGTCAGTCCAAACCTTCAGCAGTTCTTTGAAGGAGCCTCAGTGTCTCTGAGATGTGAAGGTCAGGTGGGCTCTGATGGATGGATGCTGAAGAGGGACACGGGAAGAGGGACTGAGTCATGTGGAGCAGGTGGGCGGGGCTTAAATGGTTCATCCTGTTTTCTTGATGTGTTCAAGCCAATCAGTGGAGTTTACTGGTGTGAAGATAAAGCTGGAGAGAAGAGTGACGAAGTGAACATCACTGTATCAGGTAATGGAAGCATTTAACCATCAGACTAACAGGATGCTGTTAAACCACCTCTACATCACTCTGTTTGTGTCTCTGCTGTTCAGATAAACATGTGATCCTGGAGATCCCTGCACTTCCTGTGAGGACAGGAAGTGATGTCACTCTATGCTGCAAAAAGAAAAGTGGTGGCACAGTCGCAGCTTATTTCTACTTTAATGGACGTTCTGTCAGACCTACATCAGAGCACAGCATCACCATTAACGTGCAGCAGTCTGATGAAGGTCTCTACTGGTGTGCTACTGATGAATATGGAGCATCTCCTCAGAGCTTTCTGAGGGTCAAAGGTTACAACACTGACATCACTTCCTGTTTAAATCTAACCTGCTGAGCTGATTATGAACTGATTGACCCGTGTTCATCATCTCTCCTACAGACCCTCCAACAACAACCTCCCTTACTACTACAACAACAACAACAACAACACCAGCAACATCAACAAAAACAGCAACATCAAACACTCATATCTCCTACCCTCCTCCTCCTCCCTCCTTCATCGTCCCAGTCGTAGCTGCTGTGGTTTCTCTGGTCCTTGTGGTTCTGGTTCTGGTTGTAGTCCAGCTTCTATGGAAGAAACACACAGGTATGGCTCTCTCAGACTCACCTGACCTGTTGTGGGTGAAGCAGCTGATTTCTTGTGGTTTCACCTGAAACTTTCCTTCTCTGTCATCAGAAAGTTTCATTTCCTGTCTCAGATTATTTTGCAGACCTCTGAGTCCCAACATCTGCAGACTGATGTGTATTTGTGGTCTAAAATGATGTGATAACCCACTGAGTTTGTATTTAACTCCTCATTAAGTACTTTGATTGCTTTTCTTTCTTCATCGATCGTCTCTTCTCTGCCTGAGCTTTGGTCTTTGGTGTCAGAGCTGCATTCAGAAAGGTGAGGCGCACAGTGTGATGGAAAGGTTGGAAAACAGGTCTGTAAACATCTCATCAGGTTCAACCAGTCTCACACTGGACCTTCTCGGGCACGTCCACTCAGGTGCAGATATCATTTTAGCCCACTCTCTGACAAAGCTCTGCTTGGTCCAGAGTCTCTCCCACTGAGTTCTCCCACAGGAACCTCAGCTCCTCTGTGAGGGTCATCAGATCATCTCTCAGCACCAAACTGATCAGCTGCTCCTTCACTTGGATTTTCAGGGTGTGATATTCATGTTCTCATCTCTGCAGGAACGAACCAACCATCTCCTTCTACTGATGATGTCATCTACAATGATGTCACCATTAGAGAGTCAACCAATAAGATGCCAGTCAGCCAATCAGAGGTTGTTTACTCCAGTCTGAGGACAAACACCACAGGTGTTCCAACAGGTGATGTAAGTGGGAGGTGAAACAGCCCCTGAGGAATATTGGTGTATGCATTCATATCTATATTCATATCGATGGGCAGAGTGAGGTTTTGTGAAACACTCACACTTTTAATTGTGTTGGAATTGTGTCGATGTTTCAGAACAATGTGACACTCATCTGCACAGTGACCCCTGCTGGCCGTTTTTGCTATTGTCACAGCTCAATAACACAACTCTGAGAAACAATGATGCACACCACGCTGCACAATTCTAACCAAGGCTGTTTTAAACCTATTAATAATTATGATCAACACAAGCCAGGGAAGGAAGGCTGAGACTGTAGTGAACACTGTACTTCAGTACTTCACGGCAAAGCTTTGTTCTCTCAGTAAATAAAATCATTATTTTAAAACTGCATTTTGTATTTACTCAGCTTATCTTTGCCTCATATTAAAATGTGTTTGACGGTCTGAAACATGGAAGTGAGAAAAAAAAGAAGGAGCAAATCCCTCCTTACAGCGTCTGATACTGGGATACTGGGATACTGGGATTGGTTAACTGAACACAGGTGATACCAATGAAGGCGGGCAGCTCATCACAAAGGTGAAAATATGAGCAAAGGCAGGAAGTAAAATCACAGCAGGTGACCCGTGTCCATCTTTATGGGGGACTGCACAGTGTATTTACTCCTTTCATAGGGTGGTGTGGAGTGGGGGGTCAGGAACATACAAACACTGACTGAACCGTCACAGACGTCAGTACTGACCTGGAAAACGTCCTGAGAGGAAAAACTCTTAAACTGATGATAACGTGACATCACTGTGACTGAACACAGAAAACTTTCCACACCTTCGCCTCTTTTTACAAACTGTGTTTTCATTGAGCTCATCAGTTTGTCTCAGGCAGGACACTGGATCCTACTTCACTGTGTGTTTAACAGTGTGATCTAGAAACATGGCTGCAGGTCACAGCAGCTCAGACAGGTCTGATCAGCAGTAACATGCACACAGTGTGAGGATTAGAGAACCAAACAGAAGCAGACTGTAACTGTAACTGTAACAGCTGCTGTGATGGAGCAGCCAGTGCAGAACATGCAGAGTTATGTGGTTTCACTCTCTGACAGGAGCCTCAGTTTCAGTTACAGGTTCATTAACTCATCAGCACGCGAGCAGAAGTGTGAGCTGTGAGGTCGTCCTCTGCACTAACTCACTGCACTCACAGATTATTCCCATTCTCTTTAATTCAATCAGTTTGTTTCCACAACCTGTTCCTGCCAATGTTTCACAATAAAAGCCTCTGAAGAGATGAGCTTTAGAGGACTTTTAATCTGGACAACAGATGGAATAAGAAAGGTCAGATATGAGGTGTATACAGGTCAGAGGTCACAGTAGGCTCTTCCTTTCAATGAAAGGATATTTTTTTTATATTTACTAAAGTCTGCAGAAAAATGTGAATTCCCTCTGCAGCCTGAGGTCAAACTGAAGCTTTTACAGTGGAAAGCTTTCTGCCATGTTACTCCATGAGATGATGTCATGAATCAGTAGAAAAAGACAGTCCGCACACCGGAACGCTGCTGGGAAAAATGTGATCATGTCTGATGTCCACATAGGGAAAGGGACACGTGAGGTATATGAAGGAGGATACAAAAATGATAAAACACTCAGGAGGATAGTCTAAAAATAATCTCTAAAGCTCTGGAACATTTAGGGATAAAAGGAGGTAATAAATAGACTAAACCAGCGAGAGCATGTAGCAAAAGTTCAAGAATACATATAGGAGAAGGTCTTAATATGATAATCAACAATAGGACAAAGTAAATATTAAATAGTATATAATAAATAGTGGAGAGTAAATGTTTATTTTAAAAAATCAGTCATACGAGAATGATAAGATTAAAAAGTTAACAAACAGAGTAACAAACTAGGACTGTGGAATAATGTAGGAGTGGCAACGAATACGGACCAGTTACTCACAAAAAGGTCTTAAATCAAATTCTTCATTAAGATCACACAGAGTGTTAAGAGTATGAATCCAATACGCTTCTCTCTAATAATAGAGCATAAACATAGTGGTGGTTTTATGGCCTCGGTGCCACAATAGTGCAAAGACGAGACATTATGAGAAGCTTGTGTGAAATCTTACAGCAGAACTTTTGCTATCATAATTACGGATGTTGGACCGATGTTCTGATATCCTGTTTTTTAAGGGTCTTGTGGTTTTCCCACGTAGGCCAAACCACACGAGCATTTAAGCAGATAAATAACGTTGGTGGTTTGACATGAAATAACTCCTTTTATTTTGTAGAGCTTCCCAGACCGAGGATGATTGGTTTTACGGGTGAAGTTGCCTTGTGTACAGTGTCTGCATCGGTAATTGCCTGAAGGAATATGTGTTAGGAAATGGCTGGTTTTTAGAATCAGGAGACAAGAGTGAACTAAGAAATTTCTCAGGTTAGGAGGTCTCTTGTAAAGAAAGCGTGGGAGTGCCTGTAAACATTTAACAGATGGATCTGAGCTAATAATATGCCAGTGTTTATTTATAATAGCTTGTAATGCCCTAGAGAAGGGGCAGTATTGTATTATGCAACTGATGCGGTTATCTTCATTTTTACGTTTAGTGCTATGTAAACTGTCTTGTTGAGAAATCTGTGAGAATCGATCCCGTGCCTCCCTGATCATTCCATCTTATCCTGTCATGAATCAGTCAATAAAAATCAGGATGAGAGGTTTGTCTCTGGAATATGAGATAAGCTTTGCAGAAGGTGAACAAACCACAGGAGACATTACTGACGTGTTTCTGTGTATAAACAGGAAACTGAACACAGAGCTGCAGACCTCCAGTAGACCTGTAGACCTCCTGTGGACCTCCTGTAGACCTCCAGTAGACCTCCTGTGGACCTCCTGTGGGCCTCCTGTGGACTTCCTGTGGACTTCCTGTAGACCTCCTGTGGACCTCGTTTTACTGTGGCTCTCACTGTGATGTCTCACAGTGGGAACATCATCTTCCCGCTTCCTTCATTTACTTTGACTCATCCAGAGTCGGATCGTGGTGGCAGCACGCGAGGAAGACTTCCTGTTTCCAGTTCCTCCTGACAGGAACTGATGAGGAAGTGAAGAAATTAAACTGCAGCTGGTTTAAGTCTCTGAACTCTGATGAAGGCATCTACGAGGTGAAGAGGCATCACACTGGGAGGGCTGATCATCACCTTGGAGCTGCTTCCATCACCTCAGACTGATCGGATCAATACTGTGAACCTTTATGGACCCTCAGGTTTGCCTGAGGAGCTCCAGCTGTAACTGCAGCAGGTCTGACACAGATTTAACCAACATGCCGATCAATGGATCATCAGTTTTTGATTGATTGATTCTTCTTTGATTATTAGGAGCAGGAGTGATTTTCAGGAGAAAGGGCCTCTCCTCTTCATCCTGCTCATGCTTCTTTAAAGCAGCTGAATGGACCTGATCAGGAACATAAGCTAAAAGTTAGTAAAGAATCCATTTTCAGCTTTATTGTGCAGAAAGAGTCACACTGACCCTGATCCTGGTTCAGACGGAGGAAACCACCAAACTCGAGCCCTGAAATCCTCAGCAGAAATAAACCTGAGTGGGAACAAAATCAGCTTCGGCTCTTTTTTCTCTCACACAGCAAAGCTTCTCCTGCAGGCAGTGATGTCAGCTCTGTCCAGCAGAGGGCAGCAGAGTCATGTGACCTGCTCTGGGTTTTTCTCATGCCTCTGCTTTCCTTCCTCTCCTCTCCTCGCCTTCTTGCTTATTTTGGCTCCTCATTTATTTTCATTTTTTTGCCTCCATATTTTCTTACTCTCTCGGTCTCCTTGTGTCCTTTTTCCTCTTCCTCCTTTATTTCTCCTCCATCCTTCTGTCTCTTTTCATCTCTTTGCCTCCTCCTTCCTCTTCCCACCAGGACTGTTCCATCCTTCCCTCTTCTCTTCTTGTCTCCTTTCTCCTTGATTCTGCTCTCTTTTTGGGTCCTTGCTTCCTTATTACTAGTGTCCTCTCATCTTGTCTCTTGCCTTCTTGTCTACTTCCTCATCTATGTATGTCTTCTCTCCTTGCCCCCCTCACTTGTTTCATCATCCTTCTCCTGTTCTTCTCTCTGTCCTCCCTGTGTCTCTTTGTTTCCTTGCTTCCTGCCTCCATGGTTCCTCCTCCTTTGTCTCTGAGGTTGTGTGAAGGTGAAACATGTTCAACACAAACTGATTCTTCACACCAACATCTGCTCTGTGTGTGTGTGTGTGTGTGTGTGTGTGTGTGTGTGTGTGTGTGTGTGTGTGTGTGTGTGTGTGTTGATGAAGTGTGAAATTCACAGCAGTCTAATTGAATTAGACACACACACTCGTTTATCCAGCCTGAGAGCTTTTCCAGCAGATGTGCACAAGTGCGTGTGTTCGCGTGCGTGCGAGTGTGTGTGTGTTACAGGATCAGGCTGGACCTGCAGCAGTTTCACACACGCACACACAGATTCCTCCTCAGCTGTTTTTCACGCACTGATCTCGGTTGACCTTTAGTCTCAGTTTGTGGTCAAAGGTCAGCACTCATATACAGCACTGAAGCACAGCCTGAGGTTCCTGCGTGTGTGTGTAGAAGAGTAATTTTTCCTAATCTGTGTGTGGGCCGTGTCTGTGTGTTGTCAGGTTTTGTCTGGTTTAAGAGGACCTGCGTCTCCTCACTTCCTGTCATGTGTCTCCTGTTGCAGGGGTGGATGTTCATGGTGGATGTTCATGGTAGATGTTCATGGTGGATGTTCATGGTGGATGTTCATGGTAGATGTTCATGTGGATGTTCATGGTGGATGTTCATGGCGGATGTTCATGGCGGATGTTCATGGCGGATGTTCATGTGGATGTTCATGGCGGATGTTCATGGCGGATGTTCATGGTAGATGTTCATGGTGGATGTTCATGGGGGATGTTCATGTGGATGTTCATGATGGATGTTCATGGCGGATGTTCATGGCGGATGTTCATGGTAGATGTTCATGGCGGATGTTCATGGTAGATGTTCATGTGGATGTTCATGTGGATGTTCATGGTGGATGTTCATGGTAGATGTTCATGGCGGATGTTCATGGTAGATGTTCATGGTAGATGTTCATGTGGATGTTCATGGGGGATGTTCATGTGGATGTTCATGGTGGATGTTCATGGCGGATGTTCATGGCGGATGTTCATGGTGGATGTTCATGGTAGATGTTCATGGCGGATGTTCATGGCGGATGTTCATGGGGGATGTTCATGGCGGATGTTCATGGCGGATGTTCATGGCGGATGTTCATGTGGATGTTCATGTGGATGTTCATGGTGGATGTTCATGGGGGATGTTCATGGCGGATGCTCATGGCAGATGTTCATGGCGGATGTTCATGGTAGATGTTCATGGTAGATGTTCATGGTGGATGTTCATGGTAGATGTTCATGGTAGATGTTCATGTGGATGTTCATGGTAGATGTTCATGGTGGATGTTCATGGCAGATGTTCATGGTAGATGTTCATGGCGGATGTTCATGCGGATGTTCATGGTAGATGTTCATGGTGGATGTTCATGGCGGATGTTCATGGTGGATGTTCATGGTAGATGTTCATGTGGATGTTCATGTGGATGCTCAGGGGATGTTCATGTGGATGCTCATCGTGGATGTTCATGGCGGATGTTCATGGTGGATGTTCATGGCGGATGTTCATGTGGATGTTCATGGTGGATGTTCATGGCGGATGTTCATGTGGATGTTCATGGTGGATGTTCATGGTAGATGTTCATGGTGGATGTTCATGGTGGATGTTCATGGTAGATGTTCATGGTAGATGTTCATGGTGGATGTTCATGGTGGATGTTCATGGTGGATGTTCATGGTGGATGTTCATGGTAGATGTTCATGGTAGATGTTCATGGTGGATGTTCATGGTGGATGTTCATGGTAGATGTTCATGGTAGATGTTCATGGTGGATGTTCATGGTGGATGTTCATGGTAGATGTTCATGGTGGATGTTCATGGTGGATGTTCATGGTAGATGTTCATGGTGGATGTTCATGGCGGATGTTCATGTGGATGTTCATGGGGAATGTTCATGTGGATGTTCATGGTGGATGTTCATGGGGGATGTTCATGGCGGATGCTCATGGCAGATGTTCATGGCGGATGTTCATGGTAGATGTTCATGGTAGATGTTCATGGTGGATGTTCATGGTAGATGTTCATGGTAGATGTTCATGTGGATGTTCATGGTAGATGTTCATGGTGGATGTTCATGGCGGATGTTCATGGTAGATGTTCATGGCGGATGTTCATGCGGATGTTCATGGTAGATGTTCATGGTGGATGTTCATGGCGGATGTTCATGGTGGATGTTCATGTGGATGTTCATGTGGATGCTCAGGGGATGTTCATGTGGATGCTCATGGTGGATGTTCATGGCGGATGTTCATGGTGGATGTTCATGGCGGATGTTCATGTGGATGTTCATGGCGGATGTTCATGGTGGATGTTCATGGTAGATGTTCATGTGGATGTTCATGTGGATGCTCAGGGGATGTTCATGTGGATGCTCATGGTGGATGTTCATGGCGGATGTTCATGGTGGATGTTCATGGCGGATGTTCATGTGGATGTTCATGGCGGATGTTCATGTGGATGTTCATGGTGGATGTTCATGGTAGATGTTCATGGTGGATGTTCATGGTGGATGTTCATGGTGGATGTTCATGGTGGATGTTCATGGTAGATGTTCATGGTAGATGTTCATGGTGGATGTTCATGGTGGATGTTCATGGTAGATGTTCATGGTAGATGTTCATGGTGGATGTTCATTGCGGATGTTCATGCGGATGTTCATGGTAGATGTTCATTGCGGATGTTCATGGCGGATGTTCATGGCGGATGTTCATGGCGGATGTTCATGTGGATGTTCATGGTAAACATGGACAAACGTTTGTAATAACGATGCTGCGTTTCCAGCAGATCTTTTTGCTTTTCTGAACCAGCTAACATCACACAGTCAGGTGTGTTTCTGCCCATTTAACAGCAGCATAGATGGACACTGATCCAGTGTGTGTCTGAGAGGGGAGCTCCTCTGTTGTGTCTCAGAATAAGCAGCTAATGAGTGTCTGAACTCTGACGTCCTGCTGGGATCTTTGCTGCTGTGGATGTTCTGATTCTCAGTCATCACGGGTGTCTGCTCAGAGCAGCCGGAGCAGATCAAAGGTTATGGAGCACTTATTGTAGCAAAACATGTGTGCGTGTTCAGATCTGTGTCTGTAATCAGTCTGTAAATGTGTAGATAAATCTGCAGCGTAGATATTAATGGTTGCAAAGTCTTAAAGTTTTGCTCGAGTCACTGAAAACACACGTCAGTCACAGTCACGCAGCTTTACAAGTGGCTCTCTTTATGTGACCTTTGCTGCACTTCGACCGCCGCAGATCTGTGCAGAGGTTTGTCTGTAATCGAGGGTTCATTCACCCTCAGCTCAGGCTCAGGATTTCTCAAATGCCACTCAACTGCTGCATCTGCAACATAATACAAAGGAAAAAATACACAACAGCATCTGAAACAGAAGAATACAACAAACACAAAAACATCATGTTCTGTTGCTTGTGACACACACATGCCTGTGTGTGTGTGTGTGTGTGTGTGTGTGTGTGTGTGTGTGTGTGTGTGTGTGTGTGTGTGTGTGTGTGTGTGTGTGCATGCCTGTGTGTGTTTGTCATGAAACTTACTTGATAAAGAGGGTGTGAAGCAGCAGCAACGACCCCCGGAGCCAGAGACAGACAGGAAACCCAGGCCGCCCACAGCACCCTATGAGCTCTGAAGTCCCAAGACCACACATCTCGATGGTAACAGCGTGCCCAACCCCAGAGGAGTGGAAGGAGGTCCCAGCTGGGGTTCCAGAAAACCAGCAACAACAGGCAGCCAACCCCACCAGAGGCCAGTCATCCCAGCACAAGCTAAGTCTGGACCTCCTTAAAAAAGGTTTGGACACCCCTGACCTAAGGGAAGCATGTATAATGTAAATAGAATTGGTCCTAGCACAGAACCCTGTGGAACTCCATAATTAACCTTAGTGTGTGAAGAAGACTCCCCATTTACATGAACAAATTGGAGTCTATTAGATAAATATGATTCAAACCACTGCAGTGCAGTACCTTTAATACCTATAGCATGCTCTAAATCTCTGTAATAAAATGTTATGATCAACAGTATCAAAGCTGCACTGAGGTCCAACAGGACAAGAACAGAGATGAGTCCACTGTCAGAGGCTCTAAGAAGATCATTGGTAACCTTCACTAATGCTGTTTCTGTACTGTGATGAATTCTGAAACCTGACTGAAACTCTTCAAATAAACCGTTCCTCTGCAGATGATCAGTTAGCTGTTTTACAACTACTCTTTCAAGAGTCTTTGAGAGAAAAGGAAGGTTGGAGATTGGCCTATAATTAGCTAAGACAGCTGGGTCAGTGATGGCTTTTTCAGAGTTTCAGAACTAAACCAAGTAAAGAAGAGGATGAACTCACACACTGTCTGAAGTTCTCCTTTTATTCATTGAGACTGAAGCACACACACTTCCTGTCTGCACCACGCACACCCTTTAGGTATTTGTGTGTGGATGTGTTTGATGCAGAGAGCAGGAAGTGGTTCGACACACTTCATATATCAGAGAGTGTGTCCATGAAGATGGGCTTTGTGTCTACACCACGCACGCACGCACACACACACACACACACACACACACACACACACACACACACACACGGAGGGTCAGCTATTTTCAGGGTCATCTGGTTCAGACTTCAGATAATCTCCCAGCATTTACTACCAATTACATTGTGTGTGTGTGTGCGTGTGTGTGTGTGTGTGTGTGTGTGTGTGTGTGTGTGTGTGTGTGTGTGTGTGTGTGTGTGTGTGTGTGTGTGTGTATGTGTGTAACAGGAAGTTCCTGTCAGAATAAAAGTGTAAATGTGAGAGTCAGCTGCTGTTAGCCTTCCTGAGAGCAGCAGGTCAGAGTTTAAAGGATGGTTTCCTGTGATTCTTCTCTGAAGGCACGTCCGTGCGAGCATTAATAAATGTTGCTGAGGTCAAATCGCTCGTATCTGCTCGTCTCTGAGCTGCTCTTCCTTTCTTTTCTTCATACTTTGTTTCTCGGATGTTTTCATGCCTGCAGTTTGTTGGCTTTGGTTTGAAAACCACTTCCACACACGCCAAAGAAACCAAGCAGAGTCCAAATGCAACATTTCAAACCACATGAAGGTCAGATGTTCCTGGATCAAAAACTCGAGGGTGCGACTAATTTGGAAGTTACCTTCCTATCATGCTGGGTTCTTGATGAACTTTGACACACCCAGGAGGATCTGCAGACTGCACACAGTAAACTAAGACTCCTCCAAGGCACCTGTGAGCTACCGAGCAGTCCTCATTTCCACTGTGGTCCCACAGGTGAGGCTGAGTTTGAAACCTCTGAGTAAGTAGTTCTGGATTAATGTGTTCATGACCTGCAAACCACTTTGCAACCCACCTCCAGCCCATCTCCTCCTGCTTGACTCAGAGTCATGATGTCACTGATTCCTGCTGTTTTGATGCTCTTCAGCTTTTGGGCTCTAATCCAACTGAAACAATAATCTGGCTTTGACTAAAACACTCTTACATCAGGCCTGAAACACAGTTTGTGCTTTATGAATGTTTGTGGCCTCTCAGCATCAGCAGCGTTCCCCTCATTGTTCCACACCCCGTCAGTTTGTTGGGATCTGATTACATCACTTTGCATCCTCTGGTTTGCTGCTCTGCTGCTTCCCTGCACACAAAGCACACCTGGCAACAGGTGAGATCAAGTTCCCATCAGTATGTCTGTGTATGTTCTCAGTCATTCACTCTTCTTTAGGGTTGTGAAGACAGTTCACCTTTTCTGTTCCCAGGTAATAAACTCCGAGTGGGGGCTGTGCCCTTTGGAGGTGGTCCTGGTGGTTCTTAACCCACTCTTGATTGTGTGAGTCAGCGTGTGTTGCAGTGCAATGGAGACCTCTACAGAGGAGCAACAACACAACCACAAACACATGGCTTCACACAGCAGAGCCACCTCCACCTGACCACACTCACCTGTACACCTGCGCTTAAAGGAGAAAGGAGTGCAGGAGGCCATCCACGTCCATGTGACCATCCATCACTGAACAGAGGTGGTGGCCTTCAACACCAGCTGCCTTCCACCTATATTGCACAAGATCCCTTCATCCTTTGCTTCAACCCCCACTCACACCGTGCTGCAGGTGACCTCAGCAGCTCACGCTGTACTGCAGGTGACCTCAGCAGCTCACACCGTGCTGCAGGTGACCTCAGCAGCTCACACTGTACTGCAGGTGACCTCAGCAGCTCACACCGTACTGCAGGTGACCTCAGCAGCTCACACCGTGCTGCAGGTGACCTCAGCAGCTCACATAAGGAGGTGGGGCAGTATGTCACAGAGGTTTCACCTGTCCTGGTGACGGTAACGACCCACACCTTGGCTCATGTGATGACTCACATGACAGTTCCACCAGGTTTTAGGCACACCTGCTCTAGTCACATGATTCCGTCACATGGACCATATAAATCAAAGGTCAAAGATCAGCAGATCACATGATTTATAGTCCACATAATAGTTTGCATTACATACTGCAGATACATTCCTAATAATAATTAAAGAGTATATGATGTAGAGAGGCCATCACGATGAACCATCATTGGCACACAGAGGGGCCTCTAATGTGTAAAACAAAAGGTTAAAGGTCAAAGATCAGCAGGTCAGGAAATGTGAGTGACACAATGAAGATGAACTGAGCCACAAGATCCAAAGCTGGGCTGAGTCATGAAAAAGGACTGATGTTGATGTCTTCATTAAGACGTTTGGGTGTCAAAGGTCAGCAGTGTGAATCCTCCTCACCTGTGGATGGAGTAAATGTTGGTGTCTCCTCCTCAGCAGTCGTACACCCTTCATCATGACAGGAGTCCTCTGATCCCAACTACTTTACCTGTACCTGAGACCAGCAGCCAATCAGATTCCACCTGAAGCTGAGGCTTCAACATGAGATTTGATGAAAGAGCTTCAGCGCTTTGAACTGCTGGAGGAGCGCCTGCTTCACCCACCCAGACCCCAGACCCAGTCCCCACCACGTCACCACAGACGAATCAAACACACTGTTCAAATGTGTGTGTGTGTGTGTGTGTGTGTGTGTGTGTGTGTGAGGTATTAGTCGGCGCTCTCAGCAGTCGGTCAACAGTTTAAAATAATATTAGTGCAGCTAACCACAAACACACACGAACACACACTCAGGTTGTTTCATGGATGATTAAAAATGATGTTAAGAGAGTGAGACCAGCTGCACACAACTGAATAGAATAGAACAGAAAATTATGAAGTATGCATTCTTCCATTATGACCTTCACTGACCTTTAAGGAAACACAAAGCTGAGGAGGCAGGCCCAATTATTTTGAATTAGCTTCTGCTTAGCTACACTAAAATATAACACACACACACACACACACACACACACACACACGCACACGCACACACACACACACAAAGACACACACAGCCTCCTGCTCAGGAAAACATCCAAAGGATCATGAAACAGGAACATGAAAGAGACTGAAATTAATAACAATAAACACAAACAAAACACAAAGAGGAAAAAATGATCTGAAACACAAAAACATTAACAACAAAACATCAGAAACAGACAAAACCAACTGCAGACATACAAAATTAACACAAAAAGACAAAAACCATGACAAATATTAGAAACATGCAGATTCCAGTGATAAAGAAACCAACGCTCAGTGTGACACAGTGACAGATTTGTGAAACTCGCAAAGATACAAAAATTGTGAAAAATACAGAAAAACGCACAAATTTACAAAAAAAAACCCCAAAAAACCACAATACTTCCAATAATCAGTTTCTTATGACAGTGGAAAGTTTAGAGAGTTTAGAGTTCAGAAATATTTTTTTTGTTTGGTGCACAAAGATTTGAAATGTCTTTTACTCCTGTCGGTGGATGTAATTGCTATTAAGTGTAGGAAATCTTTTCTTAATTGAGTTCTTTAATTGCTGGTAGTAAATAAATTTTCCATTGCCTATTCCAAATTTTTTAAACAAGTTAGTAGCTGACATGAATTTATCATCTTGAAAGTGATGGACATGTGTGATTCCTTTCTGTTCCCACATTCTAATGTGGACAGTTGCTCTGTTAATCTGAAAATCTGGGTTGTGCCAGACTGGAGCGAGACTATGTGTGAGTTTGTGATCTCGAGGGTTTTCCACCAGGTGTTGAAGATATGAAACAGTTATGGTGTTTAATTGAGGCAGTAATAAAGGGGATGTCTGAAAATTTAATGTTGTTACAATCTATCTGTTCTAATTCTATCCAAAGCTGTGGGCTTCATTCGGGTGAATCCATTTGATAATATACTGTATCTGGTTAGTTAAGTAGTAGACCAAAAAATTAGGTGCCTCCAGACCTCCATTACTTTTGCTTTTCTGGAGAGTGGAGAGACTAATTTGTCCTTTTTTATTTTTCCAGTAGAACTTTATGATGTTAGAGTCTAGCAGTTGAAGCCATTTGGATGTATGTTTGAATGGAATCATTGAGAAAAAATAGTTGATTTGGGGTAAAAATTTCATTTTTGTGGTAGCTATTCATGCTATTAAGGAAATGGGAAGATTATTCCAGCGTTTCATGTTACTGTTAATCTTATCCAAAAGTGGAGTTTAGGTGAAATAAATCTGATAATTTAGAGGAGACATTTATGCCTAGATACTTGATATTGTCTACTATGAAAGAGATGTGTTTATCTTAGTCTGCAGAATTCCGTGAGTTCTGTTATAAATTATTGATTCTGACCAATTTATAAAATAGTCCTATATTTGTGAGCAGGTTGTTATGAGGTTAAATACTTCCTGCACCGAGTTTGTAAGTTCTTGTAGATATAGTGAAGATATAGCAATACATCATCAGCATATACATTGATTTTATGTTCTGATAGAGAGGACTGAATATTTAATATTAATTCTGACGTATTGCAGTGGCTAGTAGTTCAATGAAAATTGCAAAAGGTACAGTAAGGGTGAGAGGGGGCATCCTTGTCCCAGGGTAAAACATTAGGATATGATCCCATTAGCAGTGACTGTAGCTTTTGGTGAGTTATACAGAGTTATCCAGTGAATGAATGATTTTCCAAAAACAATTTCATAAAGAGCCGTGAACAGGAAAGACCAGTTAACTTTGTCAAAGGCTTTTCTGCATCTAGTGACGTTACTACTGCTTTTGTTTTTTATGTTGTGTCAGGCTAATGAGGTTGAGGAGCCTTCTAATATTGTTGGCAGAATGTCTTCATTTGATGAATCCTGTTTGATCATTATGGATTATTGAAGGACGCGCTGTTCTAACCTAGATACAAGAGGCTTAGCAATACCTTTAATATTGGTACTGATTATAGACAAAGGCCGATAGCTAGATGTAAGAGTAGAATCTTTATCTGGTTTAAGTAATAATTTTATTGCTGCTGTGTTCATATTTTTTATTTTCATACGTTCATAGGCTTATTTTCAGCTGAATATAAATGATAGCAAAGTCAACAAAACATAACAAATCAGCTAACAGGCAGAGGTCAGGGGTCACTGTGATGTCATCAGACAAAGAACAACAAGATTTCCATCAAAGTAAATAAACAAACAAACAAACAACAATAAAGACATCACAGTCTGGATCTGACTAATTCCTGGATGCTGCACTGTGACCAAGTGTGGACACATTCCTGTGTGTGTGTGCTGGCAATCTGATTTCTGATATGGGTATAAAAGTGAGCTGTCTGTCTCACCATCAGACCTCCAGCTTTAACCCTCCCCCCGCCTCCACCCTTCATTCCTTCTGTAACTGGTCCCAGATGTGGGAGGAGCAGAACGGGAACATGAGATGGAGGTGACATGTGTAAACACGCTCAGTCCTGCAGTGTGTGCATGACACGCTGATAACCATCCCACACACACACACACACACACACACACACACACACACACACACACACACACACACACACTAAGAATTAGAGCTGAAAGTGAGAGAAGAAACTTTCAAAGATGTTGGAAGATTTTCATAATGAAATCCATCCATCCATCCAGGAGGTGTAGGAGGAAGAGGAGGACGGTGAGCAGATGGAAGAGGAGGAGGAGGAAGAGGAGAAGGTAGGAGCACAGTGTGCGTGGAGATGTGAGAGTGGTGCTGTTAGCAGAGATGTCTGCTCTCTGATGACCCACACTGAAGCTGTAATGATGCCATCACGGTGCTGACACACTGATGCTGGTGTGGGTCCTTATCCGTGTTTGGAGCAACAGGATACAGGAGATGTACTCAGAGCCTCTTCTGCTCTAAAAAGATCATTGTGCTCCAGAATGAGCTGAGCTGTCAGACCTCCGTCAGCCTCCATCAGACCTCCATCAGCCTCCATCAGACCTCCATCAGACCTCCATCAGCCTCCGTCAGACCTCCATCAGCCTCCGTCAGACCTCCATCAGCCTCCATCAGACCTCTGTCAGACCTCCATCAGCCTCCATCAGCCTCCATCAGACCTCCATCAGACCTCCATCAGACCTCCATCAGCCTCCATCAGACCTCCATCAGCCTCCGTCAGACCTCCATCAGCCTCCATCAGACCTCTGTCAGACCTCCATCAGCCTCCATCAGCCTCCATCAGCCTCCATCAGACCTCTGTCAGACCTCCATCAGCCTCCATCAGCCTCCATCAGACCTCCATCAGACCTCCATCAGCCTCCATCAGCCTCCATCAGACCTCCATCAGCCTCCATCAGCTCTGAAACCCTTCCTGCAGGTTGTGATGTTGGTGAAGCAGCTTGTAGCTCCGCTGCTGTTTGGGCTTCAAACGAGCTGCAGAGCTTTGATTAAAAACAGCTTCTGTGGCTGCTCCTCAGATTCTGAGGGAGTCTCCACACCGATTAATGCATGAATTTGATTTGGTGAATATTTTTATGCCAAACACCCCTCATACACCCCCCACAGACCTCTCAGTGATAACGTGTTGCTTAACACTGTCCCACCCATGATGAAAGGTTCCACCATCAGTGTTTCCACATCATGTGTCAGCATTTAAAGATGTACATTTAGATTAATTTACTCATTAATTTTCTGTTTTTTGATGAGATTCTTTTTTAAAGGAGTCCTTTAGTGTCATATTAAATGTCCTTATGAATATTAAACAGCTGTCTGCCTGAGTTGGTGTCTAAACCTGCTGTGACTTCATATGAAAGTTCATTTGAACTCAAACTTTATTGCTCTGTAAGCTGAAGGTCGGCGGTTCGATGGCTCGAGTCCTGAGTCAAACACACATTTTATCCACTGGACTCTGGCAGCACAGACTGTCTGCTTGCTGAAAGGCATGATGGGAGACGTAGGAAGCCCCCACCTGGACCAGGAGCGGGTCAGGAGACAGCACAGCGACATCACTTCCTCTCTGAACAACGGCAGGAATGTGGCAGCAGGGAGGAGCGCACAGGAAGAGGAAGAGGAGCCTCCTCCCATGGCGACAGGGAGGGGTCAGAGGTCGCACGCTGGTATCAGAGGCTCACCTTTCAGCTGTTACCACGGAGACCACACAGAGCCCAAAGCACTTCCAGCTGTGAGAGCGAGTTTGTCTTTCTGCCAGTTCTGAGTTTGTGTTAAACTGGATGTGGAGTTGATGCTGTAAGCACCCCCCCCCACACACACACACACACACACACACTCCACCCACAGTCCTCTGGGGCCTCCAGCCCCCTCCTCACCGATGCAGCTGAGACCACCAGGAGAGACGCAGCCGTCACAAATACCTTCCAGAGGCGATGAGTTAGACGACCTGCTGGATGGAGGAAACATACGGAGGCTCAGTAATGCCACGATTACTCACGAGGGGGCTCATTTCCACCGCGCCGAGGGTCCGACTGCGAGCTCTGGAAACACCATCATCGCTCCTGTGGACTCCACAGCTTTTTATCTGTTCAATAAAAACCTGCCCACATGTACTCTTCTTCATCAACTCTCTGAGCTCCTCCAATCAGAAACAAGGGCTGAAACTTCCTCTGCACGTGCTCAGTAGGACTCTTCTTCCTTCCTCTGGAACAGGATTTTTTCACTTTGAAGAAAAGGCAAAGAACATTTTTGACCCTCAGATTTTTTTAAACTTGTCTTTAAACTTGAATGAATTAAACTTTATTATCCCAGTAAAGCTGCAGTAAAGTGTTTGAAACGCATTAAATGTGTTTCAGACTGAAAGTGTGAAGAAGCTCCTTTGGTTCTTCATCAGGTTATTCAGCAGTAATCTGATTACTTTAAGGTTTATGTTTGAGAGGCACTCGTTTAATATGACTTATTATTTTTACTAGTTTATTAAAACTCTGACTTCCTGCATCCAACCACTGTTGTACTTGATCAGCAGGCTTAACCAGCAAAGTTATCAGTGTTATTAATTATTAAACTCTTTTATGTGACCACCGTTCTATGTGAAAGTATTTAGGAACACTAAGTTGTTTGATGGATGAGGCGGGAGGAACCTGGAGGAACCCCACGCAGAACATGCAAAGCCCACACAGAAAGGCCCGGGCCGAGGTGGACTCGAGCCTTCCTGCTGTCAGACACCAGTGCTAATATGAGTCAATTAAATATTATCATATTTAATTGGTTTAATCTTTTAAAACAGGAAGAGAAATGGAGCAGATGCTGAATGCTGTCAGTGTGTGAGCCCCACAGTTAGCAGCAGAGAGAGACCCTAAGAGTGAGCTGTGTGTGAGGCTGGACACTGAGGAAGGACTTCTATTAAAGAGAAAGGTGGAGCTGGGAAGGATGTGCAGCAGGTTAGTGTGATTAAGGATGGAGATGGAAATGTGCTGAAGGAGTACTCTGAGTACTGAAGGAGTACTCTGAGTACTGAAGGAGGACTCTGAGTACTGAAGGAGGACTCTGAGTACTGAAGGAGGACTGTGAGGAACTGAGGAAAGAAGAAGATGAAAGAGGAGGATGGACAGAGGACAGTGAATCAGGAAGTGCTGAGATTAGTAACTCAGTTCAGTTTTATTTGTGTTGCAACAACAACAGTCACCTCAAGGTGCTTTATATGGGTAAAGACCCTCCATAACATGGACAAAGTGAGGGCAGCTCTGAAGGAGAGTGGAAACATGGATGGGACAGATGACAGACCACTCTGGTGGGTAGAAGGTGGGGGGTTACATCAGGGTGGGGGTGACAGATGCTCTGTGATCTGCAGTGAGCTTCAGTATTTATGTTGGTGTATTTGTGCTCTTCTGTAAAAATGAATGCATGATTTTTTAATAAAATTTTATAGCTGTTTTAGTTCTAATATAAGCATGAAATCATAAAAGAGCCTTTATAATGCTAATAAATGCTAATGCTGAGGCTTTAAAACATGGACAGGTGACATCATGGTGGCTACACCAACCTTTGATCTTCTGAGGCTCTCTTTAGCTGCGGCTCAGGTGGCATTGTGGGTTTCCCACTAACTGAAGGGTTGCTGGTTCAATAGCAGGCTGCTGGTGTGTGAATGGCTCAGTAAGCACATGTTGTAGCTCTCACACTGAAATACTTTTCTTATATCAGTGACGGTGAATTCCTGCAGCTTCAGCCTCCTGATCACTGGTGGAGCTGCTGCTGAGGACACCAGGCAGAGGGTGGAGGCACGAGCTGAGAGGCCAGCCTGGACGCACAAAGGTACAGGATGAAGAAATGTGCGGTTTGACAGAGAAACAGCTGAGAGGATGTGGTCAGAAACACTGACATCAGTGGAAGGAGAAGGCTCAGAGACACAGCAGAGTTTAGTCTGCTCCAACTCTGTGTGAACTGCTCAGCACTGAAACTCAGTTTGGGTGTGTTTGATGTGATTTCAGCATCTTCATTCTGGTGACACATGTTTCTGTTTTTAGGCTCAGCCGAGTGGAGCCAGAGTGTTTACGCTGCCCGACGTACGGCGGTTTGTTTCCTGACAGAGTCTGTGTGTCTGTCTGCCTGCCCGTCTGTCTGTCTGTCTGTCTGTGGCTCAGAGGAAGAGCGAGTCAGGAAACCACACACAAACACACCGACACTCACACAGTCTCTGTTTCCTGTCTAAATAAAGGTGCTTGTTGGGGTTTTGTGGCTCCGTTGTTCTGATTCGTCCTTCGGTTTGTCTCCCTGTTGCATTCCTGTCTCTGTTGTAGAGCCGGAGTGAAGCCACCACTTCAAATAAACCTCATAGAAACACACTGATAGAAATCAGCATGGAGACATTTCTGCATGTTTTTCATAGAAGAGACAGAATCACCGCGTGTGTTTGTTCAGGGCAGGATTTTTATTCAGGGAGCAGCTTTCCATGATTCGCACTTTCAAACAAAATCCTCGTTTATCTCCCATCCGGGTCCGTCTCATTCCCGGGACGCCAGTAAATACAGTTAAAAGGGAGCCGAGGATTGTTTTCCATAAACTTCAGAAGTCCGTCTGCAGCCACAGAAGGCGCCCCCTGCTGTCCACTGGAGAGAATACAGGTTTAAGCTTCCCTCCTCACTAATGTGAGGCTGAGCAAACTGTTTGATTATGTCCTCACTTCTTATCAGAGTTTATTCCCTCAGTGTCCGAGTCGCTCACTGCACAGGGACTCCAGCCAGAGCGTTTGAGCCCACTCAGAGGAGAGAACGTCAAATATAACAAAATATGTAACTGAGACTGAGACCGTACACAGACACACACACACGTCCATTCTTAATCCTGTTTGTTGCTGAGTGTTGATATCAGACAGCAGCTGCTTCAGTACAGTTATTATTACAGTTAATACATTTCCCCAAACATGTCACAACTGCTTACAGTTTATTAATCAATGCAATAGATAAGAATACATTATTATTCATTTCATTATTATACATCATGAATGTACGTTAGAAACAAATTCAGGCTTCAAATGCTTCTATTCTAATTTGGGGGTTTGTGTTTTGGTGTGTGTGTGTGTGTGTGTCTGTGTGTGTTTTATTCTTATTGAACAAATTTAATCAAATAACAAAATTGTCAGAATTAGAGGAAAAATTCAAACACGTTAAGTGTAGAGAATCCCAGCTGTACGAGTATGAAACAATAAAATACAGAGACAGAAAATAGAACACAGAGTGAAATATTTTAAACAGCTTCATAAATAAAAACAACCGAGCTGAAAATAACAGCAGCATGAAATCAGCCACATAATTCAGGTGCTTATTTACTGGAATAATTGACTCGTTATGAACTTAAATGAGTGATGTCAGTGATGGTTTGGCTGCATCATGAGTCAGCCCGTTTCCACTTTGATCCCTGCAGCAGCAGCAGCATCAGGACTCCTGATCTCTGGATGATTGGACTCACTAATCCATTCAGGAACCGGCCGGCGCTCGTGGTCACTGCAGTGTTGTCCTCACGTGTTGCTGCTTTGTTAGGTGCTTCTTGTTTAAGGAGGCGGGCTGCTCAGAGGAAACAGCCACTCTAACAATGACAGGAGGTGGGTCAGACGTTCCAGGGTTAACAGCCTGTTCATGTTTGAACCTTTTCATTGCCTTCACTTTCTACTTTCACTTCCACTCATTGTTTAGGTTTCAGCTGATGGTTTGGGTTACACACGGTTAGCTTCAGGCAGTACAAAGTGGACTAAGTGAAGCCCTCAGGGCTGAGCAGCGGCTGGTCTGTATCATACACTTACCTGCCTCAGGACTGAGAGAACCTCTGCTATGTTTATTCTCATGTTCTTTATCATGAACCGTTCCTGTTAACGTTCCTGTCCTAACGCCTCTGCAGAGAGAAGCTGAGGCTTTCTGAAGGGTCCCTGAACACCCCATCAGATAAATCACACCACCAGCTGGCAGTCTGTGTTTATAGTTTATAATTTTGTGTGTATTTCATGTGAAACTCTGACTCTAAAGGTTTAGTGTTTCCCACAGAGTGAAGGTGCCTTGCTGCAGGGCTCTGTGGCAGGAATTTAAACCTTTAACCTCACTCTGGTGGAGCGCCTGAGCTCAATTGATGTGGATGTTGAGGTCAAATGCTTGGGTTTAGGTGGAACGGCCCTTTAATGCTTTTCTGTCTGAGCACAGCAGAAGGAGGTCAAAGGTCACAGTTGATTTTGGCTCCTCTGATTGGCTCGTTCAGGCAGGAAACAGGCTGTGTGTGTGTGTGTGTGTGTGTGTGTGTGTGTGTGTGTGTGTGTGTGTGTGTGTGTGTGTGTTTTCTTGGCACGATATCTATGAGCGCACACACCACAGAGAAATTCCAAAGGTCTCACACACACACACTCATGTGCTGGCCTTTCTATCTGTGTGAGGACTCTGGTTGCTTTCCTGGGTCCTTCACTCAAAGATGTGTTTAAGGACATGCAGCTGATTCATATGAATCAATGCAGTTAAATAAAAAGGCAATGTGAGAATGTAAATGTAGTTCAGCTGAAAGCACAAACAGAAACCCTTTAACACTCTCAGAAACCACAACTGAAACCACTAAAACTTCAGATCTGCTACATGTGAAAAAGGTCCCCACACTGATAGCAACGCCAGCCCACACACACTCATAAAAATATGCTGCATTTAGTTTATACATGTTATTGTTGGCCCGTGTGTGTGTGTGTGTGTGTGTGTGTGTGTGTGTGTAATCATGTAGATTTGAAGAATATCTGTTCAGCACTTACAAATCCTTGAAGATGGAGAGATGCTGAAAATCATTTTAGCTGCTTTCAGTCTCTCAGTCTGACTCCGCCCTTTTTCTGAGGGATTTCAAAATGGGGCGGGGCCAAATCAATCTGCTGAGCTGCTGGTGCTAGACTGGATGTTGTTGCTTCAGCTGTGTCTGTCTGCCAAACTTAAGGCTTTGTGAATAATTGTGGAGGACTGTCAGCAGGCTACAGGAAACCTTTAAAATAAAACTCCTTTATAACAGTTTGTATTTTGTTTTTGTCCTGAATTGCTAGCTAGCTAAATAAATCTGGAGGGGCCAGGTATGGGGATTAAACCATCAGCTGTAAAATTAGCAAACAACTTAACCCACTGCCACAGCCACTAACTATAATGCACAAACCCGTGTATTGGGGTGACCCATTGAATCCTATTTTTTCTTTTTTATTTCTGCTGCTCAGCAGAGGAGGAGGTGAGCTGCTGCATTCCTGAGACATCTGAGGAGTTTTCTGCTGTCGTGGTAATAAAATCTTATCTTCTAAAGTCAGGTCACAGTGGCAGTAGGGGGAGAAGGGTATTCCAGACATCCTTCTACCCAGCTACTCTTTCCAGTTACTCCTGGGGGATTGAGTCTAAGGTGTTCCCAGTCAAGACACCCCGGGGTCTCTTACCAGTTGGGTATGTTTGGAACACCTCCAAAAGAAGCTGCCCAGGAGGCATCCTAAACACATGCCCGAACAACCTCAACTGATTCCTTTCAACACACAAGAGCAGCGGCTCTAATCCAAGATCCCTCTGGACATCTGAGCTTTTCACCCTAATGCTCTTCTAATTTAATCTAATCTAATAGTTGCAAATAGACAAGTCAAAATGTTTGGTTGTTGGTGTATTGACCCACACGATTCCTTACATCGCCCCCGACATCACAGCCTCTTCGAAGTGCTTGTTTCTCTGCCAGTAGATAATCATATCGCTGCTATCAAACTACAAAAATCACCAAACGCGATGGAGTAGAACGCTCTGCGACCTGGAGGGGGGCGGGGCATGAAATGTCTCATTCACTTTTAAAGAGACTGCACCAAAATGAGCTGCTCTAAGACGCCTCAGAACAGGGGTAAAAGAGGGGTCTGAGCAAAGCATTGCAGTTCTACTTTATATAGACCACAACTGAATGATTTATTAATGAAAAGGAAGGATTTAAAAGCATGACCTGTGCCCTTTAAGAAACATCTGTCCATGTTAATCCTTTCTAAAACTCTTCTACTAAAGCTTCATTGCAGTTCACCGTCCAGTCAGTACCTGGTCACAGGTTCTGCACATGCTTCAGATGACATAAATAAACTACTCCATCCTCTCTGGAGCTCGCTGAGCTTCATTAGCTGATCTGTGTTTTGCAACAGTTTTGAATGATTACTTGTTTTTTGCCTGTAAGGTCTTTAATATCTCCAGATTTTCATAAGGTCTTTGGGTTCAGAAGGTTCATGTTATCAGGGCAGCTTGTAATAAGATTATTAGGTTTCTGAAGTGTCACATAAAGTATTGGCCTACTTTCCACCTCACTGCTCTGCTGCCTGTCACATCAAGCCAAGTTTGTTTTAGCAGTTGAGCCCAATGAAAGCAGAAAAATGTTTGATCTCTTTACACTTTTATTGACCATCTGTCAAACAGGTTTATCAGATATGCCAGTTCAGTTGTGATCAATAAGTTGTGCGTTCAGACAGAAGATTGTGGGTTACAGTTTCAGAGACAGACATAAAGAGTTTGATCCATGAACGTGAGTTGATTGTTTGCAGAAAGTAGTTTCTGCAGGTCAGAAAACATTCTCAGCGGTGACATCACCAGCGATGTCATCATAGTCTTCATCACATTCCTGAGCTCTTTCAGACAGACCCATTTCCATGCAGATGGCCAGTAAACGTCCTGTGGGTGTAATGGGGCAGGCTTTAAATCTCATTAGTTCTAAAAATTATCTGATTTTTATAAACTGAGACATAAAGGTGAGATTCCTACGTCTTTGGATTCTTTGGTGGATCAACAGCATCAGGAAGGTGGAGATGAAGTACGGAATGATCATCACCAACTGGAAGAGCGCCCGGTTTGGAGTAAAGGGAGGCAGATAGGCGAGGACTGGAGGAGGACAGGCAGTTAATGTGTCTGTGTTCTTGTTGGAGTCACAGTGATTGTTTTTACTTCCATCAACTCACCTGCAGAAACAGTCAGTGCAGACAGCAGCAGCACACACACACCTGCAACAGGAGGACAGAGGTCACTAAAGGTCAGAGGTCAATGAAGATTATTTTTACCATTTTTTAGACTGAAATCAAGCCCCAGGGCTCATCTGGCCCCTGCACTGTGGGGCCCAGATGAGCTCCAGTGTGAGCAGTGAGGACTCCACAGTGGGACCCACTGTAGACCTGTAGGGTACTCACAGTGTGACCACAGGGCTGCCCCGATGGGGTTCGACCTTTCCACTTTCTCACTCATATCTCTGGTCCCTGGCATCATATTTTATTATTCCCTTAAATATGACTCACAGATCAAATAAGCTGCTAAAGGAAACTTTTTTCAGTTAAGACATTTACTTAAAGGTCATTGGTAGAAATAACCAATGACCTTGAGAAGGTCATTCATGCTTTAAACACATTCAGGGGTGGTGGGGAGCAAACATCCCAATTGCAGTTGGGTCAAAATACTGTAGCTGGACTCCTTACAGGACATGTTATCATAACCTGTTCTTCAATTCAATTCAAAGCAATTCAATTCAATTTTATTTATAACGTGTAAATGGGGAGTCTTCTTCACACACTAAGGTTAATTATGGAGTTCCACAGGGTTCTGTGCTAGGACCAATTCTATTTACATTATACATGCTTCCCTTAGGCAGTATTATTAGAAAGCACTGCATCAATTTTCATTGTTATGCAGATGATACTCAGCTTTATCTATCAATGAAGCCAGATGACACACATCAATTAATTAAACTGCAGGAATGTCTTAAAGACATTAAGGCCTGGATGACCTCTAACTTCCTGCTTCTAAATTCAGATCAAACTGAAATTCTTGTTCTCGGCCCCACAAATCTTAGAAACATGGTTTCTAACCAGATACTTACTCTGGATGGCATTACTTTGGCCTCCAGTAACACTGTGAGAAATCTTGGAGTCATTTTTGACCAGGATATGTCCTTCAATGCACATATTAAACAAATATGTAGGACCGCTTTTTTGCATTTGCACAATATTTCTAAAATTAGAAACATCCTTTCTCAGAGTGATGCTGAAAAGCTAATTCATGCATTTATTACTTCTAGGCTGGACTATTGTAATTCATTATTATCAGGCTGTCCTAAAAGCTCCTCTTAAGAGCACACAGAAAGTCGTTTACACAGTCATTTTATTAACAGTGGCGATAAATATGCATAAATATGCAACCAAAATTAAGTTATTCATAAAGTCATGTTTCAGTAAATTAAAATCTGAATGATTAACATATATTAGCATTTGTTTGACTCACCAAGGAGCAGAGACACCGACGGACTCTTCATGCTGTCTGGATCACAACTAAAGCAACAGGGTGACGCCTTCAGCTTTACCACTTCCTTTTTTCATAAGTCCACATAGTACAGAAATACACAGAGGGTCAAATATACTGATGTAAGACAGGAACAAATAAGACAGAGGTTGAAGAGTATATTTCTAGAATAGCATGTTCAGTGTGTTAGCTTAACAGTGAGATACGCTGCAAAGGCTGCAAAATAAAATGAAAAGATTAAAAAAAGCAGTTTTAGTTTTAGTTTTTTTAGTTTTTATTTTTGGCTCAGTTTCAGTATTAGCTTTAGTATTTTCATACTTTGTCAGGTGCAGTGACTATTGTATAATAAAAACTCGACAGAAGATCCCGCTTAAAGAAATATATTCAACAACCAGCTGTTCACAGACAGCAGCACTACGTGCTAAATGTGTGTAATATTAAGGACACACATGAACATCAACAGGGAGAAACAAAGAAAAACATGAACTCCAAAACTTAATAAATTCTACAATAAACTCTACAATAAAGTTCAGCATCAGTGCAGCAGATTAACAACACCTACATGTGGTGTTTGACAAAAACAAACTCTTTGAAGGAGTCAAAGGTCAAATCCAGCTGCATCCTGATGTTGAAGCTGCTTCTGTTTTGGAGCTAGCTTGGTTAGATGCTCTAATTAGCCTTCAGGGTCTTTGCGGCCTCTGTACACACCTACAGAAGTGTCCGACCTCATGTCCACATTTCTGCTTGTGTATCTGGATTGTGTGTGTTAATTACCTTGTGGTCGTGTGCTGTGTTTTATATGTTTGCTTTTTTGGCTGCAAACATATTTGTTCCTGTTTTTTCACTTCCTTCATTCCCTCACGTTCATCCTGATAGTTTCATCAGCTCCCTCCAGGAATTTGCTGACATTTGTGAGTCCTTATATTGATGCTTTGATTATATTCCTGATTGTTATTCTCTCACTGATAAACTAGCCGAAAAAGCATGAGGACAAAACAGGTTAATCACAACATTGTGGCTGCGTGGACCCGACAGCAGTCACGTTTCTCCAGAGGTGAACGTCAGGTTAGCTCGTAGGATCAGAGCGGTTTCCTTGTGTGCGCTTCTCAGCTGGACTTTGATGTTGGTGGTTTTTCCTGAGCTCTTCTCACATTTTTCATCATCCACAACAAGACTCTCGCTCCTATCTGTGCTGTCGTAGTCAAAGGAACTCCATATGGGCCTCTGCTGCCGTCTCTGCAGACCGCTGACATTACTTTTTGGACCAGTGCGCTGAGCGCACACAGCTGCCTGATGGAGCTTAAACTGAGAGAGCAGAAAAAATGATTTCATATCAGTCCACAAGGCTTTAAAATAAAATGACAAACAAGAAAATGAAGGTCATTTTATCTATGATTTCAGTTAGTTCTAGGTAGTTTTGTAAACTTACAATACAGTTTCAGTTAATTATCTTTTTCCTTTTAATTATAGTTTTTATTTATTTCGGTTAATGAAAATGTTTTTTCAGCTTCAGTTTTTGTTATTCTGTTGGTTTTTGTTTACTATAATAACCCTGGTGAGGACACAAAGTGGTCTGACCAGTTTAACCACAGCAGGAGAGGCTCACAGCTGGCAAACTGTCCTCTGAACCAAAATCAGGAAACTTATTGTTCGGTCCCACGAATAACATCCATCCGCAGACTCCTCACACCCTCTCATCTGTGAGGCCAGAAGCTTCAGTTTGATTAACTTTGAACCTCTCCCAGTCACACCTGAGAAACTCATTGATGCTTTTATTATACAGATATCCGTGCCTCCTCCCTTTCTGTTACAAACCACAGTTACTCTCTTTCTCCAGCTGCTTCAGGAAGGAGCAGCTCTGCATCTACGGGTTTGCTCACAGTGAATCACATGTCTGTTCGAGGCCCATCTGGGGCCCACACCGTGGACCACACTGAGCAGAGAAGGACCCACTGTGGGCATGCAACATACCCATGGTACTGCCAACACTCTAGGTGTGGGATGCCCTACTGGGGTCCCACACTACAGGGCCCAGATGTGTCCCATGATACACCACCACCAGTTGGTATGGAGTGTCAACCAGAACATCTTTTTTTTAGCCACTCCCTTATTCACAAGGAGTCATCACAGTGGATTTGATTGATTTTTACACCACATGCTCCTCCTGACACAACCAGCAAGAGACAGACAGCTCCCTGCTTTCATCTGCCTCCATCTCCCCCTATCCCAGCTCCTCTGTTACTCCAACCCTCGGCATGTCCTCCACTACATCCATGAACCTCCTCTGAGGTCTTCCTCTCCTCCTGCCTGCAGCTCCATCTTCAGTATCTCCACCCAGAGTATATGTGATTCTGCTAAGAGTGAACTATGCATAACTTTAAACATGTATAATTAAATTCAGGTCTAAACCTAATTACTGTTCTCAATGAGAACGCATGATAAGTTTATGAGCTGTGTGTTGACACTGAAACAGGAAGTGCATTTAGGCCCTGCTTGGACACGTAGTGTGACACAGGAAATCACTGTGAATAGATGAGTGTGAGTGGCTGGGTGGGGGAGTAAGAGTAGATCCTGTTTACGATCTGCTGGAGACGCCATCGTTTTGGTTTTTGAAAAGAAACACGTGCAGCATTTTAAACACGATCACACACAAGAGGTGCCAGGCCAAAGCTGGCAGTGTGTGCTTTGTGATGCTTTATTAATGTGATTTTGGTGATGTGTGTAATCCCGGTGATGATGTAGCAAATGCACACTTTGTTAAATTCAGAGCAGCACAAACAGCACTCTGATAGTTATTAATGATCTGCACCTCTGCTCAGACTCAGCAGAGGTTTGAATGAATTTTGATCAAACTTTGCAGAGGTCAGAGGTCATGTTAACACTCCCTTAATTTTGGCTTCAATCCACTGAAGTCTTCAAGGTCAGCTTCATGATTTATTGGTCCAAAATGGACAAAAAGCCTCATAACTTCCAAACTATGGTTCTCATAAGTGTGGTGTGTCTGGTGAACATCGAGAAAGCACCGTATAGAGGCAGCGTTAGCGGGACAGACCTGAAGGAGTCAGAGCTGAGCGAGTCTCCTCACCATCTTCTTCATCCAGGTCCTGGATGAAACTCAGGATCCAGAATCTCTGAGCCTTTAAACGGAGAGCCGGTCCAGACTTCTCACCGCCATCCTGGAAACCTTCCCTTCTGTCACAGATCACCCCTGACACTCATCTCCACCCACTCCACCCTGCCTGCACTCTCTTCTTCACCTTTCTTTGGGTTCACTCCCTCTGCTCCTTGCATGTCCACCTGTCTCCTTCTCATTCACACACATATGGATTCTGTCTCACTTCTAGTGACATTCTGCTCTGACTACAGATCACAGTGTCGTCTGCAAACATCATCGTCCACAGAGACAGCTGCTGACCTCATCTGTCAGCCTGTCCACTGAAAGCAGAAGGACCTCAGAGCAGATCCACGTGGCTCCAAACAAACAGCACAGACGTCTCAAAGCCTGAGAATGTGGTCACATGATTGTGAGGGAGGTCAAACTCTGCAGGTGTTCAGCTGTGAACACGGTTAGTTTGTTAGTTTCTCTGTGTGCATCTCTCACTTCATTCACTTGGATACAAGCAGAAGTGAAATCCTTCAGAACAGCTGGATGAAGACGGCAGAGAGAAATGAATGAACCTGTTCCTGCTCCTCGGTCTAAGAGCACAGCGTGTGCAGACAGTGCAGTCAAACGGCAACAAAGCAGAGTTTCATTAAAGTTGTGTTTGAGAGTTTGTGTGTGAGAGTGGGTAGATGAATGAGCAGAGCTGTGTCTGACTCACCGAGGAGCCTTCATGTCGTCGCTGAGAGTGTCGTCTCAGCTGTGTCACTTCCTCTTTAACACGTCCACGGCTTCATGCGTGCACACTGTCATTAGAGGAGTCACACTAAAGACCAACAGTCAAAGCTGGAAATGTAAAACACAACAGGAAGTACACAACAGCTGATCACTGAGAAGACTAAATGTAGGAAAAAGTGTGATTGGTGGGCGGAGCTGATGTTGGTGATGGAGCACACCTGATCAGCTGCTGATGGATGAAGACTCCACACACCTGCATGCAGCTTCAGCCTCGTGGCTGAACTGCGTTACTACAACTGACCGACACTGATTGTCCCGCCTCTTTGAGGGAGACTTTTTATGAAGATGAATGTGCACAACGACCAGCAGGGGGCGACAGTGTGACCGTCCTGCTCGGCTGATCACTGAGCTCAGTGAACTCGTTCCTGATGAGCTGAGACATCAGAGTGTGTGAGAGCAGCTGAGTTAGTCAGCTTTGATTGGAGACGCCCCCCTGAGGGCTTCACTGTGGATATGTCCCTCTTTTATTTACAGTCTAGATTAAATTCCTCAGGGCAGTCAGGAATCTCATGACAGGAATTCTGACATCAACTTTAAATACAGGGTTCATGAAAGCTGTGTTCAGGGACACTAAATAATGCTGGGAACTTTGTGTTGAGGGAGAAAAAACTGTAACATTTGCAGCCAGAAACACAAAGCAGCAGCATAAAGCTGGTAATTCTTTCACAAACTGCTGTGAGACTGTTTGGGTGACTGAGAGGTCGAACCTTGTGACGGCAGCCCAAACCGTAGGTTGAAGGTCCAGAAATCTGGACTGTGGATGGGAGTGATGCACGCCGGGCGTCCTCAGCTGGGACAAACGCCCGCCTGCAGCACCTGAAAACTCAGCCCAGGTATTTTTAATGTGTATGAAACCTCCAGTGAGGATTGACCCTTTAACCCCGTCTGCACCCTGCACAGTTACCGGGAAGCAAACACTGCTCCATCAAACTCTGAATACTTTTGCTGATAATATTCCTGCTCCGCGGAGCCGAAGGGAGGACGAGGGAGTGGAAACTGAAGAGAGAAGCCGTGACTCACCGAGCTGCTTCGCATATTTGAGGCTCCACAAGTCAAGACTTTGATTCTGGTCACAAACAGCTTCTGCTCAGACTGCAGGGCTGCTTTAACCGTTTCATTAAGACATCGAACGTGAGCACGTTTGGAACGCTGGAAAGAGTCGACCTGCAGATGTGAGACGATCAGAGAGACTGCTCGAACATTCAGGAAAGAAACAAGGAGACATCAAACATGCTGCTGTTTACTGAAACCACACACACACACACACACACACAGACTCACACACACATGCTCACACACACACGCTCACACACACACTCACACACACACAGACTCACACACGCAGGCTCACACAGACTCACACAGACTCACACACACACACAGGCTCACACACACACAGACTCACACACACACACTCACACAGACTCACACACACACACACACTCACACAGACTCACAGCGGGCCGGCTGCTGTTCTAAATATGAATCATGTATGCAGATGTGTTCCAGATGTGTGCGAGCAGGATGCAGTCAGAGACAGTAGCACGTTCAGCCATTTCCAGCCTAAATGTTGTGTTTCATGCTTTTATCCTCAGACTCTGCCAGAGCAGCTCTGCATGCTTCTGTTTAAAGACTCAAACATCCTTTCTCAGAGTGATGCTGAAAAGCTAATTCATGCATTTATTACTTCTAGGCTGGACTATTGTAATTCATTATTATCAGGCTGTCCTAAAAGCTCCCTGAAAAGCCTTCAGCTGATCCAAAATGCTGCAGCTAGAGTACTGACAGGGACTAGAAAGAGAGAGCAGATTTCTCCCATATTGGCTTCTCTTCATTGGCTCCCTGTTAAATCTAGAATAGAATTTAAAATCCTTCTCCTCACCTACAAGGTCTTGAATAATCAGGCCCATCTTATCTCAGTGACCTCATAGTACATCTGTGAACTGTATCAACTGTTTCTGAAAAGCTACCCACAATGCACTGCTCCCTCACAGACACCTGAAACACACCTGACAGCGAGCGTATGTGTGCTTCTGTACTCACATGTATTAAGTTACACGCGGGCCACAATGCCTGCAGACGCACAAAGCAAACACGCAGAGAGCACGCCGACAGTGAATGCATCATCTGATATCAGTGATACTTTCAAGGTCTGATGGGACCCCAGGACAAATCTGAGATGCTTCAACACATAATCACACACACACACACACATAATAAATGCACACACATACATATATCCACAGACACACATAATCACACACACAAAATCACACACACACATACATCCACAGACACACAGAGCCTGCAGTGTGTGAGTCACCGGTCATTAAGTTTCAGCCTTCAAAAAGACTGAAAACAAGATCCTGTTACTGTGTGTGTGTGTGTGTGTGTGTGTGTGTGTGTGTGTGTGTGTGTGTGTGTGTGTGTGTGGTTCATGATGAGGTCGGGCGGTGGAGGGCTGCAGGAAGGAAGGTGTCAGCCTGTCAGCCTATCAGCTGACTGATCACCTGCTGATTGACAGCTATGATCATTAGTGTGGCGACAGGCCTCCTGTCTCCTCTTTCATAACACACACACACGTGTGTGTGTGTGTTTCCTTGAAACTGTTCCCAGGTGCTCCAGGAGCTTCAAACAACAACCCTTAAAAGTGTTGCAGAGGTCATGGAGAAGGTCACCAGGATGCTCCAGGAGGTTCACAGTGTCCATCTTTAGATGTTCAGGTTTCTACAAACGTTTTCTCGATCTCAAAGTTTTGGCTACAGTATTGGAGAAATTCTCAGAGTCACTTTACTTCCCTAAAGGAAGTTTCATGGTACTTAAAAGGCCACTTGAAGTCCTTGAAACAGTACAAAGTGAGCTTAGGGAGATTTTAGGCTTTTGTCCTTGAGAAGTTTCTTGAGGTCATTGAGGGGTTTTTTTTGATGGCTAATCCAGGAGGTCCTCAACAGAAAGCCACCTGAAGTCTCTTGACGTCCTTGAAACAGTACAGAGTGAGTTTTAGGGTGTTTCCACAGCTTGTTGTGAGGTTCATGGAGGTCACAGAGGTCATTTATGATGTAGACGGGTTCTGGGTATCCATATCTAGGTGTGTTCTGATGCTGTGGATTCTTGAGGTTTTGGAGGGCCTTGATTAAGATTCATGGGTCTCTGAAACAGTTTCCTTGAGATGGTAATGGTCTTTGAAGACTTTGTTATCTCTTACATTCACTGTGACGCACTGAATGCTCAGTGAGGTTGAACACTGTAGAGATCTTTGACACCCTGAGTTCAGATATTATGACTAGAAATGGCACGATACCACTTTGTTAGGTCCAATACCAATACCAATATTTTACATTTGGATATCTGCCAATACCGATACAAATCCGATCTTATTTTAAAAACAATTGTTTTTAAATGCCTGAATACATTTTACATAAGTCAACAGTGTCTCACACAACGATCGCTCTATCACCTGAATCCTGTTGCTCCTATGTGAGAAGGTGATGCATTGGCTTATGGCATGTTGCAAATTTCATTAGGGTCACAACTATCAATTATTTTAGTAATTGAGTATTCTATTTTAGTAATTGAGTATTCTATCAATTACTCGAGCAACTGGATAAGAAATACTTTATTCACATTAACAGTTCATCTGCATATTTTAACTTCTGTACTGCAGTTTTTCCCTGTGTGAAACAAACAGGGTGGATGGAGCAGCTACAAAGTTCTCTTTTCTTCACTTACTGATCAGGTGGTTGATGAAGGACCTCCAGCTGTTTCCCAGTAAAGGTTTAATGGTGGTTACAGGTGGAAAAGCTTCTTTTAGACACTAGAAAATCATTTCTTTTCGCTCCACCTGAGCTCACCGCCTCTATAACGGCTCCGCCTCTTTGTGCAGACAGACTGCACATAAAACAGCTGACTGCTGCTGTTGTGTTATCAGTGTTGAAAAACTGGGGGCTGCATGAGCGTAATGTTGTAATGCTTTATATTCACAAGCATTCTCCTAAACATGTTTCTACTGCAGGTCTATATTTAGCCACTAGTCAGGGATTAAAGTATAAAAAATATTTTGACGGGGAAGGGGTCCTTCTGGTACAGAACGATCACTAGTGCTAATAGCTGCGCTCGTTAGCAAACTGCGGTTAAAGTGGGAGCTGAAGTAGAGAAAAAAATAACAGCTTAAATTCTCAGCACAGTGAGCACAAACACACAAACACACAGAGAGTGGTGGAGGCGTGGAAAACATGTCAATGATGATCGCTCAGTGTTAAAGGAAATCTGTCGCAGCAACGGAGAACTTTATAGAATCTGAGGGGTTTTTCTAACTCCAGTCCAGTAGGGGGCAGTAATGCAGCTCTAAGCTGGTTTGGTCAACTGCCATTAAACCCACACGAAGACGACGATGACAGAGAACTAATGTGTAAGACAGCTAATGTGGGCAAAACGCTATTTAATGGATCGCATTGCATTTTTTACTCCTTCCAGATATCCAATCCAGTAATTTAAGTCAGGACCGATACCGATACTGAATATCGGATCGGCACATCGCTAATTATGACCCTTGAAAATTATCCTTGTGGGCATTTCATGAGTCCTTGAAAAACTTGCCAATATTCCTGGAACTGTGCAGAGCTGCGCTAAAGAGGATCTGCCATGTTTTCCAGCAGCTCAGCAAATCTTTCTTCAGATTTTCATTATTGAGAAGAGGATTTTGTAAAGTTCACGAGGTTCAAGCTGTCCCTAAAACATCTAATAAGTGAGGAGGTTCTTGTTTTTCCAGAGGTGCTAATGGTTCCTCAGACAGCTGCAGACTCATTGAGGACATCCGGCCTGAAGAGAAATGTTTGAAAAATATCTTAAAATGGATGAACTGATGTCACAGAGTGTGTCACAGTGTGTGTTACAGAGTGTGTGGCTGTGTGGTGCCTGGAAAGTCCAGGATCTTAAGAAACCAAACCTGCATGAATGAAACTGGGACACAGCGGAGCTCCAACATGGCCGCCAGGGGAGAGAATAAATAAAAGTGCTGAGAGCTGAACTCAGAGCAGCTCAGATAACATCAGAGAGAAAACACACACACACAATACATCAGTGTGTGTGTGTGTGTGTGTGTGTGTGTGTGTGTTGAAGGGCCCATTAGTCACTGTCACAATATTATTCCTGCAATTAGCCTGAAAGAACCGCACACACAGATACTCTGCAGTCCTGGTAAGAGTTTTAGTCTGAAAATGTTTGGCCTGTGAACTAATTCTCATAATTGGAGTTCTGTATGTCGGCACAGCTGATTTAAACACATTCCTAACTTTAATTCCACGTGCTGAATAAAACCTTGACACTTACGGCTCTTTCTATAGAAAGTCTGCGCCGGACTCCGGAGAGCTCCCGTGGTTTACCTCCTCGTCCTCACGGGCTGATGGCTCAGGATGGTTTTTGGTCATTTCTTTAGTTCCTTCCTGACATGTCAGGATACAGCGTGTAAGACGGGATGCTGCTTTTAGATGGCACCTGAGCTATGGCTTAGTTTATCCATGTGAACACTTAAGCAGGCCGGGCTGAGTTTGGTTTGATCTCCACCAGGTCACTGACAGCCTCTCTGAGGTTGGGTTTAGGGTTAGAGTTCTTTAACAGCCTGTTTTCAGCATTTTAACACAGAGAGGGAAAATCTTTAGAAATAAACTGTAATGCCAAAAATATAAAGCTTCATTTTTAAGGTAAAATGTTTTTGACTGTAAATCATTTACCTCAGAAGTCAGAGCTGGGAGTGAGGTCACTCCTGCGGTGAATGACTTCCAGTAGTAAAGCTGGAAAAGCCAGGTTTGGTGTCTTAATAAGGTAATAATATAAATATATTAATGCATTACCTGCGATACAGCGCTTGTTTTGTTGCTCTTATAAATGCCTCTGCAGAGCTGTTATGGATGGAGCCTGGTTGGTGCTCTGCATATGGCTTATGGCAGCACACATCAGAAGCTGCACAGTTACATTTTATGTTCATAGCTGCCATCTCGGATTGTTGAGTCGGGGTCGGTGGGGCTGCTCCGACTTTCTGAGTTGGAAATCCGACTCCAGCTGGATATCCAAGCTGGAACTTAAAAATTCTGGGATGCACCACAAGTCCAAACTTTATCCTAGATGAGCCAGCAGTGACCTGTGATTGTTAAGAAAAGGCCTTGATTGGTTGGTGGTGGATTCACCACATTCCCATGAACATGCACTGACTAGACTCAAGTTTGGCTCATGAAAGTTTAAGACGGATCTCTCAAACCTGTGAGGTCTAAGTCACCATCAGCTGATGACCCTAACCATGACCTTACCTTGACCCCATACTTTGGAGAAAACTGACTTGTTTGGGAAAAGATGCAAACAGTTTGATGTGTGTCAGTTACACTGGTGATTTTCCCTGATTGCCCAGACCTGGGATTAGAGGTAACTTTAGGGGTCAGGGTCAGAGCTGGGGTTAAGTTTGGGGTCGTCACCAATTATGACTGAGACCTTAGAGGGTTAGCATCCAGCAGGTCATTGAAAAGTCATGCAGGGTTCTGGTTTGAGCTCAGTTAACATCCACACATCTTCATAGATTATTCGACTGTTTGGAACATCCAGCTCTAACCCCACCTGGTGAAAGGTCAGAGGTTAACTTCCACCAGATTGCTCATTGTAAGGATTAGATTGTGTTTCTGCTAACTTTCAAATTCTTTCTAGTACTACTCCTTCTTGTTCTCACAGCTCTTCTCAGATGTTTCTGCTCTGAATGGGTAAAGCTGTTTAACAGAACCCAAACCCCACCTCTGCAGTTAACCCCGGGTGGACAGCAAAGACTGAACTAGCAGCTAGAAGCAGCCGTAGGCCCAAGAATAAGCAATCATCTCACGGCTTCTGCTTCTCTTTGAAAAGGGGCTCCATTTTCTGCCACCAACTCTGAGTCTCATTTCTGTGGTTTTTTAAAGAGGTTCTGAAGTTGTTGGTGCAATTGCTCTGTGATCGTATATGTTGGTGAGGCTCCAGGACGTGAAGATGATCTAAGAATGATGGCTGGACCTCAGGGAGCTTCAGCGGTTATTCTGAGAGTCACTGATGCGATTCGAGGACTTTCATAGGTTGTTAAAGACTCAGGCAGCGTGTAGCTCCCAGATGTCTATGAGGAGGTTCTGGTAGACCTACATGGAGTTCAAGTGGATTACTGGGGAGTTTCCAGGAGTCCTTAAGGAGGTCCAACTGGTTCGTTCTGAGGGAGGATCCAGAGGTGCTTGAAGAGTTTCCAGGGGTTTTTGGTATGCTGAAGGTCAGGAGGTTTGTCAGAAAGCTGGAAAACCTTCAACTGGAAAAATCACATGTATGACACACACACACACACACACACACACACACACACACACACACACACACACACACATATTCAGGCACTTCAGAGCTGTCAGTCCTGATCGCAGTGGAGACAAAGACAGAGAGCAGGAGGGCGGCCAAAACCTCTATGGATAACACACACATCAAACACACACACACACACACACACACACACACACACACACACACACACACACACATCAAACACACACACACACACACACACACACACACACACACTCCTCAGCACTCAGAGATGAAACACAAACCTTCTGTTTTTTCATTTCTCTGCCTCTCTCTGCCAACAATGTGCTCATTAAAGTGAAATAACATGTTGAAATGTTCCTTCCTATACATCACACACACACACACACACACACACACACACACACACACACACACACACACACACACACACACACACACACAGAGTATGTGCAGGCTAAAGCCGGGCTTTAGGCCGGCCTCAGCAGAGCTTCAGACCGGACTCCGAGCGAGCAGCTGGTATTTATAAAGACGAGCGCTGCTGACGTCCCGCTCGCTGTTCGCTCGCTGCGCCGCGTCTGGAAGTCATTTCTGTCAGATGAGCTCTGGGAGACGAGGAGCAGCGGCGGCAGACTGCGAGAGGAGTTTCAGGAGCTCGCCGAGGAGGAATCTCGAGGGGAGGGCGCCACATGACCAGACGGATGGATGGAAGTGAAACCTGAGCTTCTGGTTGTGATCCAGACGTTATTAAAACCCATTCAGAACCCCACCAACACTTTGAATAATGAAGTGTGTTTCTGCTGACTAACATGAAGCTTCTTTCAGGTGTGTTTCAGCCACTTCTTCAGGACAGCCTGAGAGTTCTGCTCAGAAGCTGTTCAGAGGTCTTCGTGGAAGCTCTCGCAGCTGTGGTTGAGGTTTCAGAGGTTTCGGTGGTTCTTAGGGAGGATCTATGATTTCTTGGCACAGCTGAAGGATTTTGTGTGGTTTTAATAGAAAAATGTAAATGTCCCGTGATGAAGTAACACCCATCCATTTCCTCCCACTTATCTGAAGGCTGTGGTGGCAGCAGTTTAATCCAGACGCCCTTTTCCCCAGTAATGTTTAATCTGCTGGAAAAGGAAATGTATAAATAATCTCTCCAGCAAGTCACATGACTGTCATGGGATCTCCTCCCAGAAAACCTCCAAAGGGAGGCGTTCAGGTGCTCAAACCACCTCGGCTGGATTACCTCAACATGGAGGAGGAGCAACTCCACTCTGGATGTCTGAGCTCCGTATCTCTGAGCCTGAATGCAGCCGAGGAGGAAACTAATTATCACGGACACACAAAGATTGTACAGTAAACACACCTTTACCTGAGGCAGGAAACTGCTGCTTACCCCAGAGCCAGAGAAAGGTGAACCCTCTGTAAAATGCAGAGCCTGTTTTATTAGAAACACTCCAAAGATTTTATTTTTTTATATCTGCTCATTTATGATTTGATGGCAGCAACACAGGAGCAACAGAAGACAGCAGCTGGAACATCTGCCAACGTTGGAGGGTAATTATTCCCATGATGGAGAGACGCTGCACTCAGAGACTGAATGGACCGGCTCTTATAAAGCACTCTACTCGATGTTGAGCACTCAAAGCACATCATACAACAGTCACACCTCAGTGCTTTCTAACACTCACACATTCTCATCACAGAGGAACCTGGGGTTCAAGGATGCAGACTGGAGCAGCCAGGAATCGAACCACCAACCTTCCGATGAGTAGGTGACCTCCTCTACCTCCTGAGCCACAGCCACCCTGTGCAGCTGGATTCTCCATCATCACAGTGATCACAGTGAGCTGTGGAGCCATGTGGCTCCCTGTCCCTGCTTCAGGATGAAGGTGAAGGTGAAGGGTCGGCGCTGTGACCCAGTGCAGGGCGGTGAACAGCTCAGTGCTGCCCGGCGAGGCGACCTCATGTATGTGAGAGAAAATAAAGAAGTAGAGCGCCGGGTTTTTAAGAAAACTTCCCTTTCAGAGCCTGAAACTCTCCCTCTTCAGCTCAGTGTTTGTTCAGACTCAAGTTACACCGACTGTCAGTCACATACGCCTACTCGAGCTACTCTGACCTCTGACCTCCCTCCGTCTCTGTGTGTTTGCTGGTGTTAAAGTGGAGCACCTGCCAGCCCGAAACTTTGTGCATTTACCTGTGCGGGCGCGGTGAGTCTGTACTCTCAGTAAACTCACCTGAGTTTGGAAAAACGTCATTAAATGGAGCGTTCTGAGTGGGAAAAGGAGGTTTCAGGAGCTCATTGTGATCAGTGACAGCTGCCGAGTCGCTCAGCTGTAATTCGCACATCTGTGCAGCAGAGCACATGCTGGACTGTGTTCCACAGAGGAACATCTGAAGGAGCGTGCACAGGATGGATTTACACTCTCAGGTTTCAGAGGTGCACACAGAGAGCCTTTCACATTCAAACGTATGTTCCCTGTTTGTGGCGCTGCTCTGCTGTTCGTGTTCACACGGGCATGTTTGATGAAATCTGCTGCTGCTCTGCACAGTCTGTTTCACATTTAGCTCCAAATGACCTTCATCAAGTCCCGTCAGGCTCATTCAGGCAGCAGGGAAGGACGGCTCGGAGATTTGCACTGAAGCTCTAAATAAGAAGACCTTAAAGGGACTCCGACGAGAGCCCAGAGTCTGAGCTTTTACCACCTTCTTTAGCACAACAAACTGAAGAAGCAGAGAGCCGTCATGAAGGACCAGCGCTGACGGGATGGAAACAGAGGCGTCGGCACCACCGGGCGTAGAACAATGACTGCTTTCTGTGAAGGACGAAGCTTCAAATTCAACCAAAGAAAATGTTTTTGGAAAAAACACCAAAGGGCTGATTTCAGGCTGGGTTCATGAGGAGGATGAGGGTGGAGCAGATGGCTGGGTGCAGCGTCAGCAGTGATGTGGTCTGCTGAAGCTGTCGGTTTAATCAGTGTTCAGATATGAACGCAGAGACGAGCTTCCTCTCAGCTTTAGAGACAGGCTGAGGAGCTCAGAGTGGAACTCCTCCACATCTAAAGGTGGGGGGGTTCAGCATGCTGAGTGATGTAGCACATGCTGGAGAGATGATGTCCCCAGGCTGGGAATGCCTCTGTGTCCTCCCATACTACGTTTCCACCGCCAAGGTGCCGGTGCTGGTGTTGGTTTCAATGAACCGGCCAAACGCTTAAGAACGGGCCCGCGTTCCCACCGCGTTTCTGTGAACCGCTCCTTTACGTATGAGTGTGGGCGGGTCCTCGTCTGGACACGAAGCCGAAGCGCACAAACGTGGGAGAACACGCTCCCCTTTCTGTGCTGCAAATACGTTTTAGGGTCCAAACCAAACTACTGCAGCATCTGTGTGCAGCACAGAGGGAAACACAGACAGCGATTAGAGCAAGACGACAAGTACGCACTTTGTGTCCTTTTATCTGTGATATGAACTGATACAAAGCAGCAAGTTCAGCCTTAGAGCCCAACCTAATTCACAGCCGTGAAAATCGCTTCGCTTTTCTCATGTAATACACACCATGCAGTCAAACAGCAGTTCTTTGGTTCTTGGTTCGAGACTAGCTAGCTTGTTGGAGTTGAACCCGTTTTTCGGCCGAGCACCGAGTGCATTCACGGTGGAAAAACCGCTGAATGGTTGGCACCGGCACCAGAACCCTGTCGGTGGAAAAGCGGCCACAGAGGAGCTGGAGGAAGAGACTGAGGTCAGGAAGAAGTGTGCTGCCCCTCCCCAACCTGGATAAAAAGCAGAGGATGGATGGATGCTGTGGATGGATGCTGTGTTAGAGGATGGATGGATGGATGGGTGGGTGAATGCTGTGTCAGAGGACCACTGACTGCAGAATCGGGTTCTTCTGAGGACCTCGAGCTTGCTCTGATTGGTAGCAGACCTGAGTGAAAAACTACAGTAACAAGCTCAGAGATAAAGACACTGAGCACTGTTCCAGGTGGGGGGGCTCACCTGGGTGGTGGTTTGCCCCATTTACTGTAGTAGGTGGGTCTCACCACCTTCCTGTCTGCCTCTGTCAGTAAAGGTGACTCAGCCCTGAGGTGACCCCCCCGCCTGCCTCAGGGCTCATAAATAAACAGACGGCAGTTATCAGACACGATGCTGTCTCTGCCTTCTGTCCTTCACCCCCTCCTCCCTCCATCATCCCAGCCCTGATAAGAAACACTCACTCAGTCCCGGTGGTCTGTTTGTCTCCTGAAGGTCAAAGGTCAGGCTGAAGACAATTTGTTTGTTCCCATGCTGTTAAACTCTGTCTGCTCCTGAGCTCAAAGCAGCACAGAGGAAACAGCAGTTTGAAGATCTAAGGAGGATCTTTGCTCTGATCCTGCACACTTAAAGCATGGCCAGTTACCTGAAGCTGGAGGGCAAAGGTCAGCGTTCCTGCACATACTGTGGCTCAGCGACTGAAACTGAAACCTGTTCATCATCACAAAGATGATTTCATTGAGGGTGTTTTGTTCCTCATGCTGGAAGCTGCAGTTATTAGTCTTCAGATTCAGGCGTTGGTCAGAGATCTGAGATCATTCCAGCCTCTGTAATGAGATTACTGTTTCATACAACAGACTTCATGAGGCTGTTATTAATTAGTACATACTTAATGATCAGAATCATTTAGTTACAGAGCATTGTTCTTACAATCTTCTTCTCAAGGACAGAAAAATAAATATAATAAAACACTAATAAAGGCTACAGCAGACCATCAGAGTGCAGTAAAACGTGATGAGGCAGCTCAAAGGAATCAAAGGTAAAATCAGGAACATCTGCAGCTCAGGCAGACTGCTGCAGAACCTCGAGGATCTGACTGCACACCTTTGGCCCCTGAAACACATCTGCCGAGGATTTCCAGGTATGCACGGTTACTGAAAGGTCAGAGGTGAAGCTCAGCAAAGGGCCTTTATCAATGAAAGACTAAAATCTTTTCTGAGGCGTACAGGTGGGGGTGGGCGAGGCTGCTGCAGTTGAGATCAAAGCCTGTAAAATGAAGATGAAGCTGCTGCTCGGCTGAGCTGATGTGTTCAGTGATGTCAGAGGTTCAGAGCTGGTTCCAGGAAGCATCTCTGTATGTGAAAATCATCTGCAGAGGAGTGAAGACGTCTCCACCCTCGAGTACCCAAACCAATGGGCTGAGGCGGGTCAAACTCTACACCTTACCTTTATGACCTTCATGGAATTAAGATGTTTGTTACATACCAACATTCAAAAGTTAAACTGAGCCCTTCAACCAGCACAGGATCGGATCTGAACCCGGCCCCGCCTGCAAGACTCACATTTTAAACTTATAGCCTAAACCTAACCTGCAGCTTCTCTTAAAGCTGGCCCAACAGGTTCCCCTGATCTTCATCGAGGAGCTGCTGAGCCTCTTCTGCCTCATCTGGATCTTAAACCACAGCTGTCCCTCTGACCGAGCTCTCATGAAACCTTTAAGTCTGTGGACAGGAGGGTAATCAGGGGGGCGTTTTCCTCTCCTACCCCCGAGAGTGTGAGGGAACGAACAAAAGGAAAACAGACTGTTTTAGACAGAATTTATTCTTCAGTCCTCCGAGTGGCAAAGACAACAATTCACCCCCCCATAACCCCACCCTGATCGCTCAGGCTGAGGAACTCCTCAGGGCTACAACATTTGGCACAACAAACACACAGCAGACAGCTCATTGGACAGGACGGCTCATCTTTATTGTGATTGGCTGACAGAGACCTCCCTCCCCAGTGGACATTCTTCTTTATAACAACATTAATAACAATAAAAATGTCCTCATACATTAATGTGGACTAAGGCAGAGCTGTGTTTACAGCGTTTACAGAGGGAGGGGCTCACCGAGGAACAGGAGAGAGTATTAAGACCAGCACTTGTTTAAATAAAGTTTCCAATCAAAGCGGGACCATCACAGCTCCTCAGTGCACCTGCATCACTGCCCACTGTGACTCACTCAAACTCCCATCATGCACCACTCCCATGAGGCGGTGACGCTGAGGAGCTGTGCTGCCATTGGCTCGTAGGTGCTTTGACTGACAGGTTCACGGACCAATGGTTCACCACTCATGTTTGTAAGAGAACGAGTTCTCAAACATTTTATCTGGTAAAATAAAGGTTTAAAAAACACATGATTCAGTAAAAATACAGTTTTCATGACTTTGTGATTATCAGAGTGATGATGATGATGATGATGACGGTATCTGGCAGCTGATTCCAGCTGGAGGGCCTCTCAGGCACGTCTGGCAGTTTGATGCTTTTGCCCATCCAAAGAAACGAGCCTGTAAACGGGCGATTTACTCGTGGACGGCCCCTTCGGTTCAGTCGCCTCCAACCTTCCAGCCTGTGCTGCGGTCCCTGATCTCAGAGCATCCAGCTGCCTCTCCGCTGAGTCACATCTCTGAGCCGCTGGAGTCCCACCACAGGACACCTTTATAATCCATCTCCTCCCTGCTGAAGGGACTCTTCCCCACATCACATGAACTGGTCCATCATCATCCTCTGGCCTGTGGAATTATAAATGCTGGAGAATAACTGAGATGATGCTGCCGCAGACTCACAGCTGTTATCGACCAGCCTGAGGGGTGTTCGGAATCACGAGGCGGACAAACATGAAAACGGTGGTTTGGTGGGGAAGGTGACAGCAGCCTTCAGGTATTTCCTGTGACTGCAGAGCATCAGCGGATCGCAGCAAAGACCGCTCCTCACATTAACGAGCGTTTGGCCGGCGAACAGACGAGACTGAGGAGGAGGGCGAGCTGCCAGATGTTGGCTGGATGGTTCGTGTTATTGCTCAGGTTTCGGGGCCATTGTTAAACATTTATGTAGTGCAGCAGACACACAGTCTCACTCCGCCGGGCAGAACAAACAACTAACCGACCTCAGATGTGATCTTTGGTCCTGCAGCCCGGATCGTCTCGCCCACCGCCGTGAAAACTAAAAGTTTCTCTATAACGAGGCTTCTCCTGAAATGAAGGTTTAGTATAAAAACTTTGATCCCCTGCTTTGAGTAAAAACACGATCCGGTACAAAAAAAAAAGTGCTATGATACACAGTCGAACAGCTCCAATATTTCTGCTGTAGTCCTTACACGTAGTCCTCGAACAGCTCCGAGGATCGGAAGCTTCGTCCGAGATCAGCGAAGTGCTTCGTACTTCCGTAACTCTGTGGTGTCTTAGGAATGTTTGATCTGCAGCGGTTTGATCACAAAAGACAAAAATGAAATGCTTATAAACCACCTTTTCACAGATTTCCAGTTTTATGGCTCTGTAGATCCCTCAGAGTCGGAACCTCCGAGGACTCATCAAAAATACTCGAGTACTCACAGAAACCCACTGCGGGTGGACTTCAAACCACAGTTTAAAAAGTTAAATATTCCCACAAGACTTCCCTTAATCCAGAGAATTTCAGCACCCGAAGAATCACGTTTGGAGGAAATCTGAACGATGAGAGGGATTGAGCAGTGTTCCAAAGATTCCCAAAAATTTCCTCAAAAAAAGTACATTTTCTGAGGCAATCCCAGAATATTCCTCACAGATTCTATTAGTAGTATTATGCTGGAACTTTACTAGAACATCCTGACGAGTGGCATCAGGAATCCCGATGCTCCAGGCAGCTAATCCCACTAAGATGGAGATTGGAGATGTCACACATTCCTAAAATATCCATATGTTCAGACAACATCTCACAGCATTCCTACTGGAGTATCCCACAGAGCTGAAATTTTCACTCCAACACCGTCACCATAAAAATCCCTTCGGCTCTTCCTGAAGAGTCTCTCAGGTCCGTGCAGTCAGAGTGGCAGTTTCCTGGAAAAGGCTTTGGTTGCTGTTGTAGGAAGCAGGTGGGAACACTCAGTATCCATCCTGCCATCTTCAGACCTCACTCAGCTCACATTTTCTCTTTTTAGAAGACTGTTCTGGAAATCCAACCATCCAGCAGGGCTGGGAAGCAATCCATGCTGCATCTCCCAGAAGGGGGTGGAACTTGGTGTTTACAGCAGAGCCAGAAGCAACAGGTACCTCAACATCCAATCAGAAGAGTCCATATATTCCAATATTCCAACATCCTTTCTGTGCTGGGTACTGATTGGCTCTGTGAGCTCCTCAGAGCAGGATTAAAGCAGCCAATGAGAGAGCAGTGGATCAGCTGCTGTGGTTCAGAGACAAGGCAACAGGTATCCTGAGGTTCACCGAGCCAGCACGACCCATGACCTTAAAAGGCGGGCGCTCGGCTCAGAGTCCAGTAGCACGAAGCTTAAAGAGCAGAAGCTCGTCAGTATGTGTTGGAATTTAGTGTTTCTGGTTCCAAAGCTCCCATTGGTCAGAGTTAGAGGCCGGATTCAGCTGTCATTTGGGATGCTGTAACTGCGTGGCGATTGGTCAGTAGAGCAAGGTGGGCGGAGCTTTGTGTATCCTGAGTGTCTGGATGGAAGAGAGTATTTTCTTCTGGTGTCCGGCGAGGGTCACGCCCACTCTGAGGAGGTCGCTGTGGAAACAAAGGAGAGTAGAGAAGGTGAGGAAAGCCCAAAGAAGAGGATGGAGATCTGTGCTTCCCTGAGTGCTGACTGACAGGCAGCACTCAGGGAAACAGTGAGCGTCTTACTCTGTGTTGAGCTGCGAGACGATGTCCAGGTTGGTGAATCCGGCCTGCAGGAAGCTCTGCTCGTATCGCTCCATCTTTATGGCTCGAAGCCACTCGGAGACCGAGCCACAGGCCGAGAGAGGAGGGGGACTCGCTGGTCCAACAGAGGCTGAGAGGAGCTGCGAGGACAGAGACAGAATGATGATCAGGGAGGGATCAGGTTCAGACCTGCGGTCTCTAAAATATGAGGCTGTTCTCCTCCTCAGTTACAGGTTAAAACGAGCTTCACAAATCTCACACTTAAATAAACATTCAGGCTCAAATTTAGTGCCAAACTGCTGACTTGCTGATTTTTGGGGTTTTCATTCTTAAACTCAGAGATGTGTCATTGCACCATAAAGCCCCCCCCCCCCCCAGCGTGCTCACAGCTGCTGAGTTTGGGTTCCTCCAACCATGCTGCTGTGCATTATGGGTAAACATCTTCACTGTGGAATATTATCACAAGAGTCTGTGGTCCAGCCTAAGCTGTGCTGCCATGTTCTCCTGGCAGCCACACTGCTTCAGTCTGCTGTCACAGACCTCCATGTTGGATAACTGAGGCCTGCAGTCAGAGATGAGCTCTTGGGTTTCCTGCCACTTTGGGACTCCAGGTCACAGCGATTAATGTCATCAGGAACACTGTCACAGTGATGATCCCATCACACTGTCACATCCAGCCTGATGGCTTAGATGGTGTTTCATCATATGCTTCAAAGTGGTGACCTATTGAAGTTCAGGCCAAACAGGAATCCACACCAGGCAACATGAACGTGTTCATGCAGCTTAAATATGTCCAGAAAAAATAGTTTCCCCATCAGCTGTCCTCCTCCACCACCTCCTCCTCCTCCTCCTCCGCCTCCTCCTCCTCCTCCTCCTCCTCCGCCTCCTCCTCCTCCTCCTCCTCCTCCTCCTCCCTTTTGCTGTTATGAGCAAATATTTGTGAGTTTCAAACCCCCCCAGAACTGTACTCATGTGAGTAAGGTAAGCTGAACTTTAACTTCCTGCTCGGGCTGCATACAGCGTACCCTGAACCTGCAGCAGACCCACAGTGAGCAGAGTGGTTGGAGTCCATCGGCAGTGTGATGGAGTCGGAGGGAGGCAGCTGATTATCCTGCTTTACTGTCACAAACTTCCTGAGAACCAGACGAAGAGCTAATCGAAGGTGGTATTTAATATTTCTCCACCCGCTGCTGCCACCATGAAAACACTCTGATTCTCAGTGAACCTGCAGAAAGAGCGACCGCCTCCCCCAGCTGGGCTCCTCCTCCTCCACACAGACGCCACGTCTCTGAGATCTCCTGAGAGAATGAGGAGGCGGGCAGGCAGGAGGACGCTGCCTCAGTTTTGATCCAGGAATGTGCACCTGCTTGTGTAAACAGCTGTCAGTCACACAGCTGGCTGCTCCACATTCCTTTGTCTCCCTGCCAGACTCTGACCTTTGACCCCTGAGCCCACCAGCTGGTGCATGAATGACATTCCACAGCTACAGCTCCCCTCCCCCTCTCCTTTAATGAGCCTCACCTCGGCGCCTCCGGGTGCGTCACCTTCAGCGAGGTGGGGTTTCGGATCAGCCTATCGAGCGCCGCCACCACGTCACAGAACCTCGGCCGGTTGGCTCGCTCCTTCTGCCAGCAGTCCAGCATGAGCGCGTGCAGGGAGGCGGGGCACTCCGGCGGCGGGGGCAGCCGGTAGTCCTGCTCGATGGCGTTTATCACCTGACAAAGAGTGAGAGGCAGTGAGAGTGCTGTAATCTTGATCTCTGACAGCTTCTTTAATCATTAAAGTCACTTTGTTATCCACATTAGAATCATTCCAGCTTTTATTAGCCTGTTTTATTGTAATTAAGCACTGAACTATACAGTACAGTATAGTATATTATAGTGTAGTATAGTGCGTGGATTTCCTCCGGGTACTCCACTTTCCTCCCACAGTCCAAAGACATGCAGTTACTGGGGTTAGGTTAACTGGCTACTCTAAATTGCCCACAGGCGTGAATGTTGTCTGTCTCTCTGTGTTGGCCCTGCAACAGGCTGACGACCTGTACAGGTGTACCCTGCCTCTCGCCCTATGACAGCTGGGATAGGCTCCAGCCCCCCTACGACCCTGAACAGGATAAGTGGAAGAGAATGGATGGATGGATGGATGGATGGATGGATAGATGGATGGATGGATGGATAGATGGATGCATGGATGGATGGATGGATGGATGGATGGATGGATAGATGGATGCATGGATGGATGGATGGATGGAGGGGTGGAAGGATGGATGGATGGAGGGGTGGAAGGATGGATGGATGGATGGATGGATGGATGGATGGATGGAGGGGTGGATGGATGGATAGATGAATGGATGGAGGGGTGGATAGAAGGATGGATGGAGGGGTGGAAGGATGGATGGATGGATGGATGGATGGAGGGGTGGATGGATGGATGGATGGATGGATGGAGGGGTGGAAGGATGGATGGATGATGGAAGGATGGATGGATGGATGGAGGGGTGGAAGGATGGATGGATGGATGGATGGATGGATGGAAGGATGGATGGATGGATGGATGGATGGATGGATGGGTGGATGGAGGGGTGGATGGATGGAAGGATGGATGGATGGATGGAGGGGTGGAAGGATGGATGGATGGATGGATGGAAGGATGGATGGATGGATGGATGGATGGAGGGGTGGATGGATGGATGGGTGGATGGAGGGGTGGATGGATGGATGGATGGATGGATGGATGGATGGATAGTAGTGTTCAGTATAGTGTGGTTTTCCTTACATCCTGGTTGCTCATGTCCCAGTATGGCCGCTCCCCATATGACATCACTTCCCACATGACGATGCCGTAACTCCAAGCATCACTGGCTGATGTGAACTTCCTGCAAACAGTCAGCAAATTGACAAAATAATTATCTTCAAAATAAAACGATAAGAAGAAGACTGCAGTACTGACACTCACCTGTACGCGATGGCTTCAGGAGCCGTCCACCGAATAGGAATCTTCCCACCCTAAGAGACAAGGCAGGGTCAGCCAGCTCATAATGATGGCTGAATTTCACAATAAAAGCACAAGGTAATGCTGTGTTTCCATGGACCTCATTAAAGGCACAATAGACTGAAAACAGAACCAAAACAGAGCACCAACTCCAACAGGTCTTTTCAATAAATCAGATTAAAACCGGATGATGATCCTTCAGCGCTCATTATCATGATGAAAATAAACAGGAGCTCAGCCATCACAGGGTTAGGCTGATAATGAATATCACTGCATCACTCATCTTCCATCACCTTCTGATAAACATAAGTCTTTCTTCCTGTTAAGGAGGTAGAAGTCCCACTTTTTTCTTTCCAAAGGAGCAAACTAATATGAAGATGCTGTGTACCAGCTCTGTTCTGAGATCAGTGAACCAGTTCCTGCTACTCAAACTGTGATGATTACTCACCAGAGAGCTGGTGTACGTCGGGTCTGACGAGTTCTCAGTCAGAAACCTGCTTAGACCGAAATCTGACACCTGAAAAACACAAAACCACAACTGTCAGATCAGTTTGTCTGGATTCAACGGGCGGCTAGGTGTGCAGGCAGACGGCCTCACCTTACAGACCAGGTTGGAGTTTACCAGGATGTTACGAGCCGCCAGGTCTCTGTGGACGTAGCTCATGTCAGACAGATACTTCATCCCCGCCGCGATGCCCCGCAGCATCCCCACCAGCTGGATGGTGGTGAACTGCCCATCATTCATCTGAAAACACACAGAGCGTCAGACAGATACACTCAGACAGGTAAAGCATCAGACAGGTAGAGCATCTCACAGGTAGAGCATCTCACAGGTAGAGCATCTCACAGGTAAAGCGTCAGACAGGTAGAGCATGAAAAAGAGGTTCACTGAGCTGTGGATTTCACCACACTTACCCTCAGGAAGCTGTCAAGCGCTCCGTTCTCCATGAACTCGGTGAGGATCATGACGGGACAGGAAGTGGTGATGACACCTTCCAGGTGGATGATGTTGGGGTGCTGGAACTGGCCCATGATGGATGCCTCAGACAGGAAGTCCCGCCTCTGCTTCTCTGTGTAGCCGCCCTTCAGCGTCTTAATGGCCACATAGTTCTCCTTCCTGCCCGGGATCCTCAGCCGACCACGACACACCTCACCGAACTCACCTGGACAGGTACACAGCAGGGTTTCATTCATTTGATGGCAGTTAAAATTCACATGGAAGAACACACATTTCCAAACTCACCTGGGCAGGTGTATCATCTGTATTTTATTGGAGATATCTTATTAAAACATAACCAACAAAATACTAAATTAAAAGGTAAGATATTTTTTATACAACAATGGTTTAATTGCACTTAAAAAAAAAAACCACACCTATATATACACACCTGTCCAGGTGAGTTTGATGATGTTAAAAAGTTTTACGAAAGCCACCCTTATCTTAATGTTCAAACTTACCTGGGCAGGGTCATTGTGTTTATGATATTAAATAAAATGCACCTAAATTAATGTAACAGTTGAATCCAAAGTTTTTAGACTGATGATATCATTACATTCAATCAACACACCTTTTATGCACCTGTCCAGGTGAGTCTGCCCAGGTGTTTGTCTTTCAGTATAATGTTCTATTATACTGAAAGACAAATGTTCTGCCAATGTTATACTGAACATTGCCAGAATTACCACCTGTCTCACCTGGATCAAGGAATGGTAAGGTAAGACTGAGGTTATAATTATTCAAATGCAGTAATAAATAAAAGCTTCACATGGGCAGGTGTTTGTGTGGGAAGGCTATGGTTGCTACAGCAAATTAAAAAAAAAAAATCTTATGCACCTGTCCAGGTGCGTTTGGCTTAGTCATAGCAACACTGCAATGACCCATAGAACCATGAGCTGTGCTGGTCAGGATGACGATCCACAGGTGTAATTTCACAAGTTTGTTTATTGTCATAAAAAATGTAATAATAGAAAAGAAAAACCACACCTGGCCAAACTCACCTGCACCTGTGCATGAGACCAGTTTCTATAAACAGCCTCGTATCCCCTTTACTCTTATAAGACAAACAAACCTGGTGGAGGATTGGGGGATACTGGCCAATCAGATAGAGGGGCTCATGGGAAGTGAGAAGGTGGAGTCTTAAAGCGACAGGTGTGTTTCCGGCAGAGGCTGAGAGGCTGTAAAAAGGCTCAGGCTAAAATAAATACGAAGGCTTTTGAGCAGAGTGCAAACGGAGCTGAAGGAGAGCATCACCCAATCATACGTCTCTGTCACAGATCGAGCCAACGGAGGCCGTAAAGCTTCTTTAAGTGGAGACAGATCTATGCACTCTTTGAAGAAGGAAACAGTAGAGGACCGACAACAGAACCCTGAGGGACTCCACGTGTCAGAGCAACTAATGAGGTCACACGGTCAACTAAAAACAGCCAATCACAGCAGGGCTGAACCCCCGACACCGAGCGGCCCGGAATCCATTCAATAAAGTGGATTCATGTTATTGATACTGGAGGGGTGTAATGTTCCTTTAAGGCTCATTAGCACATACCAGCACGTCAACACCTCATACAGCACGCACACACATGTGGCCCGCGTGTGTGTCTGTGCGTGTTCGCCAGCCGGTGGTGAAAACTTTGCGCCCTTGTTTCCGCAGCAACCGCTATCCAGTTACAGCTCACTAATGTCATCACGAGGGTGTGTGTGTGTGTGCGTGCAGCTACTGTTACAGTAGCTGCACGCACACACACACACACACACACACACACACACACACACACACTCGCATGTTTACTTTTAATAAAGCAGGATTCATGATGGAGAACAAATGACATCTGATGTTTTCTTTTTGCGTGAACACAGCGTCTCCTCATCATGGGAAAGTTAATGTTCCGCTTTCAAGAGGTCAAAGTTCACAAACACATCTGGAAGACTTTACAAAATAAAAGTCCTATTAAGACCCAGAAGTTTGTTTTGGCTTTTCAGAAACAACACAAGATTTTTGGCATTTTGTTGTGCTGTTGCCTTCACGCAGATCCTAACAGAGTATCGATCAAAGATCCAGGGCTGAGCAACTTCCATAAAGCTTTCCAGATTCCCGACAAGCTCCTCAAGATTCCTAAAGAAATCCCAAAATATATTCTACCACATTGTCTAATAGTGAGTTCCTGAATCTTCAATGGTTTCTTCATTAACAATAATGCAAATTTATTTCTAAAACAGTTTTATAATAGTTATAAATGTATCAATGATTTCTGGCTTTCCCACAAACTTCCTTTAAAGCTTCCTGGCTTCTTAACCCTGTAAAGGCTGACACACGTCATAATGACCAGAAAATTCTATTATTTTAAAACTGGTGTGTTTACTGAAAAATTAAAAAGATAAATTAAATGTTAATTTGGATATATGAGTTTTAATTTGTATAATTTTGTGCAGCTTACTGCTCAAACTAACACTACATGTGCCTGGTTGTTTTTAGGAAACGATCACACTGATCTACTGTAAACGTCTCCAAAACCCTTACACAGTTAAAGGTGTTCTTTAACCCTATAACACCAGACGATCGCTGCTGAAGCACCGGTTACTTGCCCTTATTAGCAGCAAACAGCTGGTTAACGTATCAGCGCAGAGTCAGCGGCTTCTTACCGTAACTCCACAACTGTTTGTCCTATCGGAAAAATTCAAACTGTTCCTGAAAGCTCAGAAAATGCACTTCACAGCCATATAGGGTTATTACGGTATTTGTTGCCGAAGTCCACGAACGGCGGCACTTTTGGAGTACGCTGTGTTGCATTCAACACGTTCAGAGGTATAAGGTTACATGGTCCTTAGACCTCAAAAAGTCCCATCACTCTGAAAAATTGAGCAACAAGTTATTGATTCCCCAAATAAAGAATTTATAGTTTCTTATAAAGGCTGTGGGATTGTTTGAGGTTCATTGAAATGGGGGTGTAGGACCGACTGTGTACTAAAAGTGTGTCCAAACTGATCCTCACTGCTTCTTAAAAAGTTCCCAGAAGTACTGCAATTAAAAACAGTTGTTATGAAATCAGGTGTTCTGTGCTAAAGGTTTCAAAATAACCATCTTTATGTTTCAATAATGTCCTGAAGGCTCTAAAAAAGCTATAGGATCAATAAAGTCCCATGAAAAAGTTGGTAGAGTTCTAAAAAGGCTTTTTTTCTAGAAAACGGTTTTTCAGCGCTGCTGAAGGATAACCAAAACATTACTGCAAAGATACCAGTGACGATTCACCACAGTCCTATTCAGAGTCCTACACAGGGTCCTTGAAGGGTTCAGGTTTCTGGTGCCTTAAAGGTTCTGACACTGATGGGAAATTAACATGAACCCATGAATGATTCCTATAAAGTTGCTGTGTTTCAAAGGCCTCTCAGGGCCTCTGTTGGAGTGCGGATGTTGACACCACACAGACAGACAGGTGCAGGTTACCTGCTCCGATGACTTCTTCTATCTTGACAAAGGAGGCGTCGATCTCTTTGGCGAACTCCCTCACTGCCTCGTTCGGGTCCTCGTAGGTGAACGGGTCGATGTAGACCTTTATGGCTACAAAAACAATAAGTCACCATCAGTCAGCCGCATTCACTTAACTATCAAACTGGAAAAGTACAAATTGGCTCTGCCTCCTGGCTCATTGGCCAGGCTCTAACTCTGACTCGGATTGGCTGCGAGACTCACTCTGGCCCATCTGGTAGTGCCCGCTCCTGTCGGGGTCGTTTGAGCGCCTCTTCCTCCTGCTGACGGACAGACAGACAGGTACAGAGAGGCAGACGGGTGTTTAGATTTAGAGCAGCTGCAGGATTGCGGTTTCCTCGGGAGACACACACACATCCTTTGTTCTGTCGCTCTCTCAGGAATGCGATTATCTCCCGTATCTCGCCATCGCTCTCACAGTGTCGAGTTTCTCCATCTTAATATAGTCGACATGTCCCACCCTGCTCTGTGTGTGTGTGTGTGTGTGTGTGTGTGTGTGTGTGTGTGTGTGTGTGTGTGAACCTGAGGTCAGTGTGTTCTATTGTTCTGCTGAGGGGAGCAGGGAGGGAGCATCCTGAACACACACACACTCACCAGTAGCAGTAAATGCCGAGTGCAGCCGCCACAGCGAGCACCAGTATCCCCAAAGAGACCACAACTCCGGTCACCACCAGCTCGGACACGCCTGCCCCCAGAAACACACACGAGCGAATCTCGTTATTTTCACCTTCAGACGTTAAAGATAATTTAATACCATGTGACCTCGTACCATCGGGCAGCGTATTGAAGCTGCTCTCAGCGCTGAACGATCCGTAACCGGCCTGAGAGCGAGCGCGGACCTGCACCCGATACCGCGTCGCCCGCTGCAGCCCGTTCAGCACCAGAGAAGAAGACTTGCTGAACACGTACTGCCACTCTCCCGCCTCCTCAGCATCCTGATGACAACAAGTTATTCAGGATTAGAGAAACACAGGGGTCCTGGTAATGCATGTTAATGAGGTTAATGAGGGTCCTCACAGGACAGAAAAACCAGTGTGTGCGTGTGCCTGTTTGTGCGTACCTTGGGGCCATAGCGGAGCTCATAGTCCAGGATCTGGTACTGGTTGTGCACAACTGGGACGCTCCACTCTAAGGACAGACTGGTCTCTGAGGCCTCCACCCTCCTCAGACCTGATACTGGAGGGGGAACTACAGAAACACCCACAATGAATCACCCCTCAATGAATTTACATGTATGAATGTAGTCTGAAATGCATTCTGGGTAATGAAGTGTGCATCTGATACCATCTCTGCTGGTGGTGATCTCGATTTTGATGGAGGCTGGCTCTAAGTAGCTGAGTTCAGAGACGCCGTTTAGCGACTGGATGGTGAAGCTGTACTTTGTTTGTGGGCGGAGCCCCCAGATGACGACACGGCGCTGAGTCAGGCCGTCCTGCGCGGGCCGGTACAGAACGCTGTCGCCACACGGGGAGCAGGAAGTGACCTGAAGAGGTGGAGGCAAAGAAAGAAGGGGGCGGAGTCAGATCTGACAGGTCAGACTGGTGCAATGAGGCAGAGAGGTGGCGGTGGCGTACCTTGGTGGCGGTGGCGGGCCCGCAGGTGGAGCACAGGACCTTATAGGTCAGGTCTGCTCGTCCTCCGCGGACCTGCGGCTCGCTCCACTCCAGAGTCACCATGGTGTCGTTGAGCTGACTCACCGGGGAGCGAGGGGCAGAGGGGGGCTCTGTGGAGGTCAAAGGTCACAGGTCAGCGACTGCCGAATATCACCAGGGGACATTAAACAGCGTCGGAGCTCCGACTCTCAGGCAGGTCGATTTATATCGGACACCTGAGAATGAAGCGGCCTGTTTTCATTCCTCTGTAACGAGGTTTTGCTGCTTTGTCTGCAGACTGATGGAGGAGCTGAGAGATAAGAACTTCCTGCTTCCACACAAACATCAGAGTAACCTAAAACCTGGCTGTGTGTGTGCGCAGTCCTTACCTGTGTGACCCTGAAATCACACACACTCACTCACACACACAAAGAGGTAATGAGCCTATTAATTTGCCTAATTGCTGTTGCCTGAGGGGATGTAGTTAAAGGGGTGGGTCGAGGTACTTAAGGGGGCGTGTAGGCTTGTTGGCAGAGTACTGTGTGTGTGTGTGTGTGTGTGTGTGTTCAGGACATATTTCAGAGTTTAACCAGAGTTTAAAGAGTTCTCCAGATTCTTTAATAACAAATTACATCACGTCAGTCTGCAGACCAGAGACGAGGCTGTAGTGAAAGACACTGTGCAGCTGCATGATGGGAAATGTAGGACAAAAGGTCTCAGTGTAGTCTAACCTGTGGGAGAGAAAGAAAAATAAATGGAAGCAGTGGTTCTTACGTGTGCAGGCGGTGTGCAGCGGGTCCGAGTCGGCTCGATAGTAACCAGAGAGGCACGGGCAGTAGGCGGAGCCTGGGACCCGTGTGTTGCTATTGGCTGGACAGGGGCTGCAGCCAAATGGTCCCGACTCTGCTTTAAAATGGCCGGACGGGCACGCTGTAGACAAAGACAGGCTTAGCATGTAATGCTTTTACTGTGTATTCATTTAACTTTGTATTTCCTCTGCACAGAACAGGCTACATTTTTCACATTTCTTCCAACAGTAACAAATATTTTACACTTTTAGAGTCTATTATATGACACACCTAAATTTCTCAATTTTCCAAGTGTATGATGCACTATAATTTGGCCAGGAGAAATTATGACACAATTATTGCCATTACTAATTAAACAAGAGCAGACTAAAACCCATCATGTCATTTTCAGCAATTATGCTTAAATGTACATAGATGACATTGTAAATTTGAGATCAGGTCAAAATTACCTAAAGACAGCTGCAGCTTAATGTATATAATATTAGAGCACTTCAAGACTGTGGTAGCTTCAAATCATTGAAGCATTATCTGTGAAAAACCTTCACACCCTGATTCTGAACAAACAAACCATGTAAATACAAAAGCAGGCTTATCTTTATACCATATATATTAAAGTATCAGACTATAGCTATTGTGGGCCATTCAAACAAAATCACCAAACACCTGTTTGTGTGTAAATAAAGTGTGTACACACGGACTCGTTGTTAATAAGTCTAATTTGTCCTGATGGATGTGACACACTGCAACACGGTTCAGTGTGTCGTCGTTGTGTGTAACCAAGTCTTTAATGGTGTACGAGCTCTGAAGCTCCTCTCTGCCTCAGAGGAAGAGACGGGACCACAAGAATAACCAGTTTCAGAGAATAAGCCTCGCACCTCTGACGGCGAACCTTTGAGGATGTTTGAAGCTCCCCTACAGGAACTCTACATGTAACTGTTACTGTTTTCATTTGGCCTGCCAAATATAATAAATACAGTATTTTACAGCAGTCTGGTCTCCATGGAGCTAAATTGGGGCCAAAAAGTTTTTTAGAAAAAAAAAATTGAAATTGAAAAATTATTTTGAACCTGAAAAAAAAATTTAAACAGGAAAAACAAGAGTTTTGCAACTGAAAAAAAAAACAGTGAAACAAAAAAATTTTTTTTCTAAACTACATTTCAGATTCAAGTTTTTGTTTTGTTTTTTTTTTTTTCCAGTTCAAACTTTTGGCCCTGTTTTGGCGTGGGGGGCGGAGCCTCAGAATGACGGGGGTGTGGAATCATGACTGACAGCTCAACACAGTGGCTGAACAACATAGTCCCAGCTGTTGCATTCAGGGACCGTGGGAACTGGAAATGTCTTTAACGCATCATCGATATTCTATATGTATGTGATTGGTTTTGAAAGATAGCGTGCTTTACCGATACAACCAGCTTATATGAATACACGACTCGAATCTCAGAGGAAAAAATATGATCTTGACAGATTTGCACAGCATTTTAAGTCCGTGTTGGAGATTTCCCACGCTCTCAAAGTAACGCAAAAGCCTCGTCTTCATCTGCGGGCATCTGCATTTTACCCAGTTATAGTGATTGGATCAGATTTCATAACCCCCCACCCCACCCCCCCCCCCCCACCCCCCAAATTACACGCTTGGGTATCAGGATGAAACCCTTGGACCTGTCAGACCCTGCGCTGGTGCAGTGGGTCCTGGTTCCTCATGGTGAGAGTATGCAGGCAGTTCCTGGAGGATGAAGGAACCGATACCACTGACTGACCCCCACAATAACCCGAATCCACCTCTGGGACATCACGTTTCAGTCCATCCAACACCACCAGTTTGTCCAGGAGCTCAGTGATGTCCTGGTCCGGATCTGGGAGGAGATCCTCCAGGACACCACCCATCATCTCATTAGGAGCCCCTGTGCAGGTGTGGGCCACACAAACTACTGAGGACCATTTAGAGCTGCTGCAGTGAAGTTTCAGCTAAAGGTTCCAGCTGGTGCATCAGTTTCTCTTTGATTGTTGGGGTGTCTGAACTCAGCCTGTACAGGCTGATCCTCAAACAGTGTGGTGCCCTGTTGTGTGTCCACATCAGTGCAGAGATCCAGCACAGGGTTTTCTTCCCATTGAGCTCTGATGCGTTTTCAAAGAGTTCCTTTAATTTTTGAGCAGCGCATTAACATAATGGAGCTGTAAACAGCAGGGTGCCATGATGATTACACATGAATAACAAAGCTGTAAAGCTCTGGCCTCTCTGACAGGTGATGGTGACACAGGCGGCTGTAGCTGCTAGCTCCACCTCAGCTAACTGAAGTCCCTGAACTGGACCTCTGCACCGTGTTTGTGCTGTTGGAGCCTTTTAAGTATTATCTGACCAATAATATGGCTGCTGTGCTTCACTGGACTAACACTGCACCGTAGGAGCACTCAGAGCTGCAGATTTATCTATTTATTTTAGTTTGTTGTTTCAGCTCTCAAACCCTCAACCTCTGGGTCCATGTCGGTCCATCTGGAACCAACTGGAACCATGTGGGATCACCTGGAACCATCTGGGTCCATGTGGGTCCATGATGGCAGCCAAAGTCGAAAACAGTAAGACTGAAACCAACAATGAAGCTCTCAGATGTCCAACAAGTTCCAGTCAAACAGGCCGATGAGCCATGAAGGTCTCTGTGGATTAGAGAACTGTCTCTACTACAGCGAACGGCTCTTTGTGACATCATCATGAACCCTCAGGCATGAAGAGATGAGCGAGCTTACAGAACAGAGAACAGAGCAGGTCTGTGGTGCTGACTGACTCTGCTTTCACTGGTCTGTGAGTAATGAGGAAGACCACAGAGAGGGATGAAGGGAGGAGCGCAGCCTCACAGACAATAAGAGACAGGAAGTGACCTTGGTTTCAACAGGATGTGGAAAGTGCTGCCATGATGTCATCACTGGCCTCCCCTGCCAAGCGTGTGTGACTGACTCTCTGCTTAAGCAGCAGAAATTGACCTCTGACCTCTTCACTCAGCCCGGCTCTTACGCCGCCCCTCCCCCTCCCCCTCCCCCTTCCCTCAGAGGCAGAGGCGAGCCTCGTCCGCCGACTCTGCGCTTCCCGGTTGCAGTCGGCCGACCTCTGACCTCGCAGAGAATAACAGGAAGCTTCGAGGACCGAGCCGTCTGTGGCCCGCGCCGACCTCGCTCTGCTTTCATCCCGCAGCAGCGGCAGAGAGGAGAGGAAGAGTGGAAACAGGGCGGAAACTGGCAGAGGGCGGAGGGAAGGAGTCGGATTACAGCGCGTTTCCTCCAGGGTACCGCCACAGCTGCTGCTTCTGGAGTTTACCCACAATCCCTCTCATTCAGCCATTAAAGTAAACAGCTGCACACGACTATAGCGACGGCTCAATAATAACCTTCTGCTTCAGGGGTCGTCTTATTGTGAAAGGACGCCTGAAGAGCGTGAAGCAGCGGGGACGCTTCCTGCGCCTCTCATCAAAAATCAAAACACTAATGAGCGTAAACGCGTTCATCACAGCGTTTTAATATTGCTGCTTTTCCCCAAAACTTTCCAGGTCTGTAAATGTTTTTACTGCAAATATTCTCAAAGCTGCGACTCTGCTGGAAGAGCCCACATTTTATTTTTAACTGATTTTTATTAGAATTTCATGACTTTTAAAATATTTTCATGTTTTTAAGCCTTTTCCTGATGTTGGATTTTTTATTCTTCTTTGGTCTAAAAACACTGAAGCTTTTCTGAGAACTTTGATGATAAGATAAAACTTTAATGATCCCACGACGGGGAAATCTGCGCATTACAGCAGCTCAGTACAGAGAAAAATGAAAAGGATGAGTAAAAACAAATAATTAAACTAAAACTAAAATAGAATAGAATAAAATAAAATAGCAAAAAAAAACTATACACATATACATAAGCACCATATACATAAAATATCAATGTCAAATGATTCTGTTCTATAATATTTTATTTCTAATTGTTGATAAATTCTGTTTTTATAAATGCTGCCAGCTGTTTCCTCCTGATATCACATGACTTTATAATTGTTTTACACTTCACAGCTTTATTCCTCATAATATAAAAATATGACTTTTATTAATCTTATTTTAAATTGTTCATGAATCTGTCAACAAATCAGTGACTTATTTTAAACTTTTTATCATTTTCTAATTTTTTTTATTTCACAAATATTTAAAAATACTTTCTGAAAACTTCATTTCTTAAAGATTAAGAAGTTTTTTTTTTTATCATCGTAACATTTATAAAATATGAATTCTATTATAAAAATTAAAACTTTTCCCAGAAAATATTACAAACTTTAACACCGTTCAGCTTTTCCTGTTACAGTCTTATTGTGGAAATCCTGAGGGCTGCAGCTTCCTCTGCCGCAGACTGAGACGGCCACTCTGATCTGTGTTTACCTGCTTATAATCTCTTATAATCTGTTAAATGTTTGCTGGGTAATAACTTAAGAATCCTTGGAGAGCTAATCTGATTACTGCAGAGTTTTATTGGTCCTGCTTCACTTTGACCCCGCCCCCCTCCTCACTGCCTGTTTCGGCCCCTGTCAGCACATGGCTCTGGCTCCGCCTCTACTCAGTCTCGCAGTTCTGACCGTGAAGAATTTTAAGTGCTGATAGTGAAGCGACACACAGGAGATGTTTTTACTTTGTTAAACAAATGACTGTCGGAGCTGTTGGTGAGTTCGAGTGTCAACGACTCCGAGGTCTCAGCTCCAGTTTTCAAATGTTTTCACTGGATCTAAAGGACGGTGCTTTTACTTTGAAAACTTGTACAAGTTCTTTTATTTTGTTGATCTCACCTCGGCAGCGCACGTCGGTCTCTCCCGCTTCGTATCCAGGACGACAGGCGCAGCTGGATGTCGGCTGCCCCACCCACGACCCGTCCTCGCCACAAAGCATGCTGGGAGGCTGTGAGTGCTCGCCAGGTGGAGTCACGGCATTCTCCACGCACACCCCCTGAGCCTGCAGAAGATTATCAAAATAAAAGCTTGTAAATAAGAGAAACAGTGCTGCTTTTATTCTTTAAACTCAAAGATGACACTTAAACTTTGTTAACCACGTGGCCCGAGACCCTGCTGTTCCCATGGTTACCTGCTCCACCAGTGAGTGGGGGATGGTTTCGGGAAAAGAGGCGAAGGCGCGGCGCAGGGACGGGCACTTCCTGTAGAAGACACGTACAGAGAGCAGCGCCATGCAGGTGCCCTGGCTTTGGAAAGCCAGGTAAAGCCCCGCCCTATGCAGCGCCTCCAATCGCAGCACCTTGACGTTGGCACGCCCCCTGGCGCCGTACTGCCGCAGGTGGTCGGCGGCGACCGTGGCCACTTTGATGTACGGGTTCTCCATCCAGGCTGGGTACGTGAGCGTGGCGTCGTCACTGTCTGACGGGTAGTAATAAAAGTTGAAGGTTTCTTTACAGGGACGCCTGTTCAGACTGGCACACTCCATCATGGAAAACCTGGAGCGACACGTTCAGTCGTTATTTAGTCATTCTGGACCGCATTAATCGACACGAATAAAACTCCACCAACCAGATCTCCACATAGAGCGTTGTCGCCGCCTTCAGGGGAATCCAGCTCGTCCTAAGCCAATAGGAGGATGTGCTGCTGGGTGTGCAGATCTCATAGGTCCGCACGCTGTTATGGTCATCGTCCACAGAGCTAGCTTCCTCCCACTGATGACAGATTATAGATGAGCTTTTTTCATTCAAAGCAAAGAGAAAGGTTAGCTACAAGCTAACAGATGGACAGGTGCATACCTGAGGGTCATCAGCAGGATAACTCGTCCATCTCAGGTCTGATGTCGCCAGCTTGGTGTTCATCAGCACATCTGAAAGACAGACAGGGACCATCAACGAAAGTCCTCAACAAGTTAACTAAAACATGCTTTAAAAGCCACCCAAAGTTCTTTAACATCCCACTGAAGGTCCTCATCAATCTACTAAAAAGTCAGCTACTAAACCCACTCTTAACAAAGCGGTCCACTGGTCCTCAACACAGTTACAAGTAATCAATCCTTCCTCGAGCGCTCCAACCACATCCAAATGTTCTCTAAATGTTCTCTGAAACCTCCTTACAAGGTCCATTAAAGCATCACATCATAAATAACCTGTTAAAAGGTCCTTAAAACCTGCTTTGGCCCTTTGAAACTTTCTTTTAATGGACCTTTGAAACTCCTCAAGGTTCTCAACAATGTCCTCAAGTAGTGCCGATGCCAGTTGGGAACTTTTCAGTGCCTCAGAATCCTTTGAACCTCTTAAAGATCCCAACAACCTCCTAAACGTTTCTCAAAATCTCCTAAAAGTCCCCACAAATGTCCTCACAATTCTTCTGTAATTTAAAACCACCCCACACAGCCTGCCAAACATCAGGAAGCTTCATGAAGCTAATAAAGCTTGCTTAAAACCTTTTAAGTCCCTCTAAAGGTTCTCAACATACATCTAAGTCAATAAATATCCCCAAAGCAATCCCACAATCGTATAAAGGTGTGTCAAAGCCCCTTTAAAATCACCCAAATGCCTTTGACACACTTATATTTAATCTAAAAACTATTTAGGCCTCTTACAATGTCCCTTTGAAAACATATAGGTCCACAGCAAGCTCGTGACAGTCCTTTAAACCTCTAAAGGTTCTGATCACCTGCTAAACACCCCTTCAAATGTGTTAAAAGTCCCTCAAATTCACCTAAAAATAAATGAAAATTTAATGTCTTTTGAAACCTCACAAAAGTATTTAAAACTTCTAAAAGGTCCTCAGCAGTGACCCTTCGTGCTACCTTTGTAAAGCTGAGAAGGCTGTGAAACCTTGGAAAACAACATCTGCAACTCTTCTCCACAACCACTGGAAGCCCCACAAAACCTCTGAAACCATCAGAGCCTCTAAGTGACCCCTGAGTCCTTTCCAGTGACCTCTGGGTCATCCTTTGGACAAAGAAACTCTGCTGACCTCTCAGAGGTCACTGATGAAGAGCGAGGTCAGCTCTTCCTCTAACCTGGCAGAACTGTTCTGATGTCAGAGGTCACTGATGAAGAGCGAGGTCAGCTCTTCCTCTAACCTGGCAGAACTGTTCTGATGTCAGAGGTCACTGATGAAGAGCGAGGTCAGCTCTTCCTCTAACCTGGCAGAACTGTTCTGATATCAGAGGTCACTGATGAAGAGTGAGGTCAGCTCTTCCTCTAACCCGGCAGAACTGTTCTGATGTCAGAGGTCACTGATGAAGAGCGAGGTCAGCTCTTCCTCTAACCTGGCAGAACTGTTCTGAGCGGTTTCTAGTTGTCTCAGAGGAAGTGGGCTGGTTCAGGAAGAAAAAGAACGTCTTTAATCAGCTTCATCCAGGGAGAGTAAACACACAGTGGGCTTCTTTCTCTGTGTCTGTGGAGGAAGGAGGACAGGTGAAGAAGACCAGGCTAACGCTGACGCGCACACAGACCAACACGCCTGCACATGTGTAATATCTGCATGAATG